>CAUYRT010091115.1:0-25735 GCA_963574885.1 Lepilemur ruficaudatus | reverse complement strand
CTCTGTGAGAGTCAATCCAAACAATTTTTTTTTTTTGAGACAGAGTCTCACTTTGTTGTCCGGGCTAGAGTGAGTGACGTGGCGTCAGCTTAGCTCACAGCAACCTCAAACTCCTGGGCTCAAGGGATCCTTCTGCCTCAGTCTCCCGAGTAGCTGGGACTACAGGCACGCGCCACCATGCCCAGCTAATTTTTTTCTATATATATCTTTAGTTGGCCAATTAATTTCTTTCTTTCTATTTATTGTAGAGACGGGGTCTCACTCTTGCTCAGGCTGGTTTCGAACTCCTGACCTTGAGTGATTCTCCCGCCTCGGCCTCCCAGAGTGCTAGGATTACAGGCATGAGCCACCACGCCCGGCGACATCTTTGAATTTGGCAACACTTTTTATTTCTCGGTGGTAAATAAAATAATGGTGTGGCTTACAATCAGTAGAATCTTGGATTCGGTAAATCAGAAAGACTATAAGCACAGAGACAGTGTCATCATCTTACCACCGTGATTCACCCCACGCACAGACACCCGGAACTGGAATTCTAATGCAGGCGACAGGCACAGGACGCTGTCTTTTCTCTCCTGGGATGTGTCTGCCCCTCCAGTGCATTTGGGAGATGGGTGTGGGAAAGGCCTTTGATTGTACTGATTGTCTTCTTGGTGGCTGAGGGCTGGGTGGTACCCAAATTCCAGGGCATGTACAGGTCCTTGTGGGCACTGCAGCTCCCTAGCCCCTGCCCCAGAGAATCTGGTTAGGCAGGTCTGAGGGTGGAGCCCCAGGTGATCAAAGCAGCTTTGGTTCCTTCCTGGTGTGAGGGGATTCCTGGGTTGGGGAGGAGCATCACAGTCTTGGGCTCAGGAAATGCTCTTTACTTGAAATCAAGAAACCTGAATTTGCACCCAGATGCTCCAGCTCCTGTAGTGTGCTGATGGGGCTTATACTGGTTAGCATGAAATCAGCCAGTGGGGAGCATTTACACCACAGCAACTGGCAGACCCTACAAGTCAAGGCTTTTTTTCCCGTCAGTCTTTCTTTCTTCAGAATCAGTTTACCAGCACAGACCTGTGACTTCTCCTTAGTTGGGTGACCTTGAAGATAACCCTGCAAATCACTCTGAGCCTCTGTCTTTCCATCTGAAAGGGGATAATTATGTTTTTCACCCCATAGAGTTGTGGAATAAATGAGTCTTCGAGCATAAGAAAGCATCTAGCCCAGTGCTAAGCTCTATAGCTTGCAGTTTATTTTCTTGTTCCAGAGGTTTCCTATAATGTTATCTCCTTGGGAACTTGCTAGGGAGAGAATGAAATGAAATGAACATGCTTCATGATGCAATTAAAATCTGAACGTGGATGATTAGCATTTACCAGCAAAGATAGTAGTAACTTGTAAACGGTTCCTGCTAAGGAAAAAAACCCTTCCAAACTGTAAACTTGTAAACAGTTTAGAAGTTACAGTTTACTGTAAACTTTACAGTTTAACAAGCTGTGTTCCATGTTGCATAACCTTCCGATGTAGACACTGTAATCCCCACTTTTCAGAGGAGGAAACCAAGACTCATAGAAGTTAAGAGACTTGCTCAGAGTCATGTGGCTTTTAAATGAGGCAGGATCAAAAGCTTTTGATGTACTGTCATCCCTCAGTGTCCATGGGGGATTTGTTCCAGGGCCTCCTGAGGATATCAGGATACCAAAATCCATAGATGTTCAAGTCCCTTATATAACATACTGTAGCCTACATGCATCCTCCTGTACAGTTTAAATCATCTCTGGATTACTTATAATACCTAACACAATGTAAACTCTATGTAAATAGTTACCATACTGTGTTGTTTAGAGAATGACAAGAAAAAAGTCTGTAATGTGTATTACAGACACATGATCCATTTTTTTCCCCTGAATATTTTTTTTTTTTTTTTGAGACAGAGTCTCACTCTGCCCGAGCTAGAGTGCCGTGGCATCAGCCTAGCTCACAGCAACCTCAAACTCCTGGGCTCAAGCGATCCTCCTGCCTCAGCCTCCCGAGTAGCTGGGACTATAAGCATGCACCACCATGCCCGGCTAATTTCTTCTATGTATTTTTAGTTGGCCAATTAATTTCTTTCTGTTTTTGGTAGAGATGGGTCTCACTCTTGCTCAGGCTGGTCTTGAACTCCTGAGCTCAAAGGATCCGCCCTCCTCGGCCTCCCAGAGTGCTAGGATTACAAGTGTGAGCCACCGCACCCGGTCCGCCCCTGAATATTTTTGATAGCAGTTGGTTGGATCTGTGGATGTGGAACCCACAGATACCAAGGGCCGACTGTACTCTCATGACAGCAGAGCCTGTATGCGGAGCCCCGGGTGGACGGGTGGTGTTTAAACAAACCAAATCTGACAAAATTCCTAACCAAAGCTTTACGTTTAATTGGAAAACTTCAATGCCCACAAGGGAATCACTCTAGAATGGTAATCAAGCAGTCTCAGAGGTTGCCATCAGCAGATGAGCTAGTGAATCCACTTACACAAACACACCGAGGCAGTGCAAGGGTCTGAAATCCTTCATGCTGACCAAACTGCACGGTTTTCCCTGACTGTCCTCCTTGCCTGCAGTGTGGCTCTGCTATCACCGTCCCTTGTTTGCAGGGAGATTTGGCACCAGGCTGAAGCAGCATTTCTTTCTCATTCCTTGGGCTGCACTTGGGCTCTCAGTTTTCTCCAAGACAAACACTGAATTCTTGGGAGCTGAGTCTGTCCACCCTGGGTGTGAATGTGGATGGCGATTTAGTCTTTGGTTTCTCCAAGTCTGAACTTTACTGCCCAAGCTGCTTATTGACTTATGAGCTGATTAAAAGGATGAGGGAAAAAAAAACCCCATTCCAGCCGGGCGCGGTGGCTCACGCCTGTAATCCTAGCACTTTGGGAGGCTGAGGCGGGCGGATCGCTCAAGGTCAGGAGTTTGAAACCAGCCTGAGCAAGAGTGAGACCCTGTCTCTACTATAAATACAAAGAAATTAATTGGCCAACTAAAGATATATATAGAAAAAATGAGCCGGGCATGGTGGCGCATGTCTGTAGTCCCAGATACTCAGGAGGCTGAGGCAGTAGGATTGCTTGAGCCCAGGAGTTTGAGGTTGCTGTGAGCTAGGCTGGCGCCACGGCACTCTAGCCTGGGCAACAGAGTGAGACTCTGTCTCAAAAAAAAAAAAAAAAAAAAAATCGCCCGAGTGCACAAAGTGTCAGGCTGGGTATTCATTGCCGCTATGCTTAACCCCAGAACTAAACCTAATTGTGATGGGGATGGGAGCTGAGCAAAAGGAGGGGTTGGGGGGCATTCCTTTCCCTCAGGCTTTCACAGTGCACATTTTGTATTCCAGAATCAGAAATCTGAGTGTAGGAAGAAGTGGGTGAGCCATGGAGAAAGGAAAATGAGGATCATGGTTCTTTGGAAAGAGCTGGGAGCCAAAAAATCAGGCTGTGTTTACTTACCAACCAGGATTCGCTGGGATCTTTGCCAGCTTCCAATACAGCCTTAAAAGTATCTGTAATCCAAGAAAAAATGCCTGCAAAGCAAGGGATCTTTCCTGCCTTTACTCTCTGCTGCTAGAACCCTCGCAGGGAGTGGAGTATATATCTAATCAGTTTATTAAAAATTACTTTTAAAGTTCCATATATGTATCAATATTTAGTATTGTATTATATCATTTAAAATTTTTCCTAAATGATATCATAGTATATATATGTTCTGAAACTTTCAATTTAATGACTCAATATTATGTTTAGACATTTATATTTATATTTGATATATATTTATAAATTATATATTATATATATTTCATCTGTTTTAACTGCTGTATGATATTCTAATTTATGAATATGTCACATTTTATTTATCCATTCCTCTATTGAGGAGAGTCTAGATTGTTCTAATTTTTTACTATTAAAAATAAATCTTAGGCCGGGTGCGGTGGCTCCTAGCACTCTGGGAGGCCGAGCTGGGAGGATCACTCAAGGTCAGGAGTTCAAAACCAGCCTGAGCAAGAGCAAGACCCCATCTCCACTAAAAATAGAAAGAAATTAATTGGCCAACTAAAAAGAAATATATAGAAAAAATTAGCCGGGCATGGTGGCGCATGCCTGTAGTCCCAGCTACTCGGGAGGCTGAGGCAGAAGGATTGCTGGAGCCCAGGAGTTTGAGATTGCTGTGAGCTAGGCTGACACCACGGCACTCTAGCCTGGGCAACAGAGTGAGACTATGTCTCAAAAACCAAAAAAAAAAAAAAAATCTTATATAAGTAACTTTGTATTTTCTCTTTGAGCACAAATGGAATATTTTTTCTGGGATTTATACCTAGAAATTTTGCAGTCTATCTCAACTTTTTTCTCTAAAGAGAAAACACAAATATCTGCTCAGTGCATGGAATGGCTGGGAAGAATAAATGTCCTTGTAGGTACAAAATCGCCTTGTCAATTGTGACACATTGTACAACTTAGCATTGTTCACAACTTAGTACAGTGATCTTTGTCGTCTGGGTTACTGGAGCTCTCTGACAAGATATATTTTAGAGGACTATAAACTTTCTTCCAAAGATAACATCTTCACCATCACAGAATAAAATTTCTAAAAATTACCTCTAAAATAAAATTGAGTTATGAAGATTACACGATAGGTTGTTTTACCTAACAAGGTCTCAAGGATGGGGATGCACATTGCTGCAGGTTGGAATCTCCAGAAGTAGACACTGAGATGGAATTTGGGGTATAAAATGTTTATTAGGGATCAACACCTATAAAAGGATGGGGAAAAGGCAGGATTAGGTAGAAGAAGAAGTTGAACTGTGATTTAAGCCCCTGCAAAGACTTCAATGCGGTGGAGAGCCCTGAGTATTGCCCATCACGTTGAAACGGCTGGCTGGGTCTTTACAATTCTTCCTTGCGATGTCAGCAGAGAAAAGCTGCAAATTCAGGTAAAGTGGTTTTTTGCAGCTGTGGCAGCCCTGAAAAAAACAACATCTAGAGGCTGCTTGTTGATCCCTTTCCCTGTGGCTGGACAGCAGGTCCATCCTTCTCTGGTCTTGGGACCACCTTCCCCCTCCTACATAATATCTGCATGGCTTCCACAATCCAGCCCTGATGCTGTTGCATTCTTTCTCTGTGGACATTTAGAAAGCAGCTTCTCCAGGATCCCCATGGGCCTCTTTTCTATGGATATACTTTCTGAAGAACAGACTATTGTCCCCACCTCTGCAGTTGGTCTTAGGGCCACAGTTGACCCACATAATTTTCCTCCTTCACTATCTACTCTAGATTCCACTCACCCTTGGCTACGCTTCTTCTGGCCTTGGAGTCTTCCCTGGTGGCTTGACCTAAGATCTCACTAGTGAAGGGTCCGAGCCCCAGCCACTATGCCCCTCTCATGCCAGGGTGCTATACCTGTCCATTCACAGGCATATTTGGGCAAGGGAATACCACAACACACCAAAGTAGATCACCTGAGTTCTAGACATAGTCCTCCTGCCCCCACTATTAGCACTGCCCCCTCCTGATGACCTTGTCTTGACCCCACAGGATCAATTATCCCTGCCAAAATGGTGACTCCTCTTCTTGCCTTCTGAGCTCTGGACACAAGAAGTCCAAAGTGCCCAGGCAGCAGCTATAGCTTATAATTCAATGGACACCTGCTGGATTCCCTGGCAAAGGTGAGTCCTCTTTGGTGCCCAGGACCTCAAAACCCTGCAGAACCCAGAGATGTGGGGACAGGAAATACACAGTGCCTCAGAAGTGGGTCATTGAGAATGACAGTTCTTGGGGCCACTCCTCCTTCTACTCTTTGGTTTCTGGGCTTATTTATTTTTCCTGCTGGGGGACAGAGTCACATAAAGGACTTTGGTTAGATGCACATACTGTGCTCTGGAGGATGCATTCTAACTGAGTATTATTTCTGAGCTGGCACTTCAGCCCTGTCTTCAGCAGGCTGTTCCGACATTTTCAGGCTGGCAGCTTCTGAATGGAGCGGGGTGAAATATGATCAATGGATACCATGGTCACGGCCCATTTCTGCACCTCCTTTCCTGTTAAGTTGGTTTCTGGTTTGACACAATGCTATGTGGGATCTCATGCTGGTGGGTTAAACACTATATAAGTTCTCAAATAGTGGTGCTGGCTGAGGTTTTATAAGTAGGAAAGGAAAACTCATATCTTGAATATGACTTGTGGGATCAAACCACCAACTCTTTCAGGATGGAAGAGGCCTAAGGTAGTCAACTTTCATCAAATGACCAGTTGGTCTCATTGAGGAATGGTGTCACATAAGGCCCTTCGGGGGCTCAGTGTTGGTCTCTGTTGCAGACATATTGGACATTTGACAGTGGCAGTAGCTAGATCAGTTTTGGTAAGTGCTGGAAACATAGTTAGTCCTCACTTTGCAAGGTCCCAACATGCACATATTTTAGTGACCATGATTTAGTTAAACACCCCCCAACAACACAGTTCAAATTTCAGTTACAACAGTGTTATTAACTGTGCACAACTGCATAAAGTACAAATTCTGCTGTTAGCTCTTTAGTCCACAAATCACCGCATTAGTAACAGATGCGTATCATGACGAGTGACGAATCATGTTACTCCTTTCAAAGTCGATTGGTGATTGGCCACTGCATGTATGTTGAGTTCACACACAGATAGTAAAGCATGTGGTTGTGTTGCCTGATTTCCCTGTGAATCACATGATGCCATCACATGATGGCTTACGATAATGGATACTCAAAAGAGAGAATTAGGCAACAAAGATGAAAGTGCAGCAAAAAATCCAAAAATTGATAAGTTATAGAAAAACCAGCTCTTGTGGGAATGTGGACAGTGCACCATTGGAGTGATCCTAGATGGGGAGCTTAGTGAAGGCAAATTTTTATCAACACGAGCGAGGAACAGAGTGTGGTGAAAGGATGCTGTCTCAGAGGAGGGGGTCCTGGCAAAAATTTCACATTGAAGCAACTCTTGGAGATTTTTCCATGACATTGAAAGCACAAAGAATAAAATGTTGGAAGCTGATCCAGATTTAGAAGGGAGTAAAATTCACCAAGTCATAGAAAAGATGCCCTCTCTATAGCTTAAGTTACACAACAAGAAGGTAAACAACTCTTGCTAAGTCTATTTACATAGAAATTTAATTTTTTTGGTACTTAAATTACTAATGTTAAAAAATTTTTTATTTTATTTATTTATTTATTTTTAGTTGGCTAATTAATTTCTTTCTATTTTTAGTAGAGACGGGGTCTCGCTCTTGCTCAGGCTGGTTTCGAACTCCTGACCTTGAGTGATCCGCCCGACTCGGCCTCCCAGAGTGCTAGGATTATAGGCTTGAGCCACCACGCCCGGCCTAAAAAAAATTTAGATAGCTGGACAGGTTCATGCTCCTGTAATTCTAGCACTATGGTGGCTGAGGGAGGATTGCTTGAGGCCAGGAGTTTGAGACCAGCCTGAGCAAGAGCGAGACCCCAGTCTCTACAAAAAACAGAAGAATTAGCTGAGCGGTGGCATAGTCCCAACTACTTGAGAGGCTGGAGCAAGAGGATGGCTTAAGCCCAGGAGTTTGAGGTTGCAGTGAGCTATGAGGACGCCATTGTGCTCTAACTGGGGCGACAGAGAGAGAGACTCTGTCTCCAAAAACAAACAAAAAACTTTAGATAACACAAAATTAATAATTTAATAGTTTATTTTGAGCAAAGAATAATTCATGCCTTGGGTAGCACTCAGAATCAAAGAAATTCAGAATGCTTTGCTACAGCAGCGTGGACAGTGAGCTTCTATGCAGGTGGGAGATAAAGAAAATGTACTCGATTGGTTTAAAGTGGAAAAACCCTAGTTTAAGGTTAGTTGGTGGTTTCTTCTTGGTAAAGTCTCTAGTTTTGTTTTAATTTTTACACTGGGCTCCAGTCTGCTTCCATAGAAATGTAGAACACTGGCTCTGTCCCCATTGAATGCCCTCCCTATTAGGATTTTTTTAAAAGCAATTATTCCCCGCTTTTTGTCAGCCTCTCACTTATGAGAGATGGACCAAAATTTAGGCATAAGCCCCACTCCCTGTCACTATCACAGGTAGATTGTCTTTGTCTCAGTGTGGCATTCATAAGTCATGATGTTAGGCTTATTGAAGAAAGATTCCTTTTGTTGTTCATATCGTTTTTATCTCTCTAATCTAGGCAAGCCCGTCTGATGTACCGTTGATGGCTGCAAACATGCACTTAAGACTCTTGACAGAATGCAGTGAGCCAGGGAGATTGTAAAGATAACTGTGAGAAGAATAATACCAAGAGACTGGAATATGCTCCTTAGCCAAGGTCCCCACAAACCAAACCAGCTAAAATCAAATAAATCAAGGAATGAACCAAGGGGGATTCAACCTGTCCTGACCAGGTGACCTGTTTATTAATTCCTTATAATTGAGTTGTTTATCCAGGTACAACAGGAGAAACAGGATCAATTGGAGCTATTACACAGACTCTTCTTTGTTTAGCCAATAGATAGTCCAATGCAATCCTATTATCTAAAACTACTTCAGTAAGAAAATTTAGAGATTTTTGTTGGGCAGCTATAGCCTTAGCTGTAGAACCAGCAATATCACTAATGTCAAAGACAATTTTTTGATCCTCATTTCATTTGTACACATCCCAAGCTATAGCAAATGGGACCTAACACATAGTGTTCACCTGGCGGGGTTGGCATCTGCTGAGAGGTTTCTTTTAAATCTGTGATACAGGTTTAGAGGGATGGACGAATGTTTAGCCTCTTACTGGTTATGGAGTAAAAATGGCACCATCAAATCCTTTGTCCCCATGGCTTTTCATTTTCCACCCATCAAGGTATAGGGTGGCCCAAGCACATGGCTGACAGTTAAATCTTCTGCAGATAAAGATGTACCCTGGGGGTGCACAAAAGGCTCCTCCTTGGGCGATTTCATTATGAAGTCATTAGTTGGAATAGATGCATGGTTAGTTTCTAACCAAGATGCTGAGTTATTACATACTGGAAGGCTGCCAAAATACATAGGTAGAAAAGCATTCTTGCAAATAGTTCTATTTAAGATTTCCTTTTGCTTCCTAGCCTCCTTGCAATATAATCAGCAGACCTGGCCATCCCATTCCATGGCTGGGTTAAACAAGGAGAAAGAATAAATGAGTCTAGAAGTTTAACTCTATAGAAGGGACCAGCTATACAATCTAAATGGATGGTTGCACTTTGGATTCTAGCAAATTCAGTCACAAGGTAGACTAAAGGATCTCTAAAAGTCACACAAAGATTTTGGCTTAGCATGGCAAATCCAGAATTTAGTTAAATTTCATGCCGAAGCTATTGACTGTGAGATTCTAATTATGGCATTATCATGCCATGCACAGGTAGAAAGGAAGTATAAAAAATATGAGAGAAATAAGAAAGGGGCTTCCTAATAGGGAAAGGAGATCCTTGATCTGTGATCTTGGGAAAGCTGTCGACATCCAAGATCCCATCTGCTTCTGGGGAGAGATCACCCTGGTCTGCTTTACTCTGAGATCTTCAACTAGTGTAAAGTTCCAAGAATCTGGAGGGGCCCTCTTGAGTTGAAAGACACAGATCCAAAACTCAAGGCCCCGAAGCTTTGCTGCAGTGTAAGTGGTGGGAAGAATTTGGTATCGTCCTTTCCAACGAGACTCAAGGGCAGTCTTTCTTTGGTATCAATTCCAAAAGACCCAATCTCCAAGTTCTAGCCCATGAAAATCCCAATCATCAATTGGTGGCTCATGGTAAGCTTCTTTTACCTGGTAGAAATACAGTAAGTCATCACCTAATGCCATTGTTAGGTTTTTAGGAACTGCAACTTTAAGTAAAACGATGTATAACAAAACAAATTTTATTTTTCTCATCAATGTTATAATAAAACAACATTGAATGAAACATGTTATTTAAGGGAGTGCTATAGCAGGTCTGTTGGGGAAGTATCCAGCCATGTCATATGAAAAATAGAGACATTTATTGAAGAAGATACAAAATACAAGTAACATTGTACTTGTATAAGACAATGACGTCTCAGTCCCCTTCAAAGTAGGCACTTTGGGACCTCACACAGTTCTCCCAGCATCTCTTAACCTAACCCATACATGTTCAACATTCTCAGGTGTTCTGCATTTTGCAGGCCTTACAGAATGTGGATCACTTTCAACAGATTCTTGACCATCTTTGAAGCATTTGTGCCACACTGTTACTTGCGCTGCACTCGTTACATCATCCCCAAAAGCCTTCTGAATCATCCAAATAGTTTCCTCGGATGATGAGTTTCCTGGCAGCTGATTTGGCACTGCCTGCGGCCTGGGGACAGACGTGTGGTGAGGGGGTGGCCAGGGCTGAGAGCACCCCCAGCTGACACACCCCCCGGCCCCGGTGCCAGGTGTGCAGGGCAGTGTGAGCTCCTGGACGGTCCTCGGTGGGTCCCGTGGCTCTGAGGTACAGGAGGAATGGCCCCGGGAACCCTGGGGTCCGGCCTCTACGATTTGCCCAGGGCCCCCCGGGGCAGCAGCTCCACGTAGCTGAGGGTGCTCTGCAGTGATGTCAGGCAGTAGCCCTCCTCTCCAATCAGGTACCTGCAGGGACACAGGCAGCACGTGTCTCTGCAGGGGACAAAGGACGCCCCAGAGGGCGTCCTTGAATATTCCTCAGAGGAATATTCAAGCTTAACGCACAATTTGATGCAGATGTGTTGCTCTACTCAGTCATTTTGAATGCGATGGCCACACAGTACGCAGGCTCACCCAACAGCGTCTAGCCCCTCGCTGACTAGTAGAGTGAAGGTGTGATTGTTCACACATGTGCATTACAGTCCACTCTCCTTGGCTGCCGGGTTACATTGATGTCACGCTAACCATTCTTATTACATTAACAACGGCTGGATACTTTCCGGACAGCCCTTGTATATTGTTTCCTTCAAAGTCTCAGTTTCCAAGAACCTATGGTGATGTTAGGTGAGGACTCATTGTATGATTCGGCATAACTTGTCAAGGCCTGGAGATACTGAGTCATATCACGGGTTACAAGTACGGGAGGTACATGAGGTTCTATTATTCAGGGCATAGGTCTTCTCGTCCTGTTCCAGAACATGTGAGCTTGTGCTTTCCAGCAATGATAGTTATCATTTCCCTTAAAGCCCATGGTAAAACTTTTGGCCAAGGCAATCCAGTGGATTCCATTATTTTAGCCAATTTTAGTTTGGGATACCATTTGTCCATTCAACCTTTCCAGAAGACTAGGATTGATAAGGACAAAGGTAGTACCTTATTTAATTGTTTAATAATTTGTCTAGTAAATGACTTTCTTTATCATTGGCAATCTCTTCAGGGATGCCCCAGAAAGGAAACACACTCTCTGATAATGTTTTTGCTACTGTTCTGGCATCTGCCTTCCTGCATGGAAAGGCCTCAATACATCCTGAGAACAGGCATACAATTACAAGAACATACTGATAGCCCATTGAGGGTGACAAATAAAGTTCATTTATAGGTGTTCACGTGGCCCAGCAGGTGGCGGAAATATACCCACGATTGTTCCCAGGATTATAGGTCTGACAAATCAGACATTGGTCATAAATCATTTTTGCAACTCAGAACAATTACCCCACCAATACTTTTTCACAGTTTGGACCATTTGTCTACACTGTGGTGAGGTGTGGAGAGTAGAGATTTTAATATTGATCATTTTATGGACTCAGGGAGGACCAGATAGCTGTGTTGGTTCTCAGTGAGCACACAGTTAATATTAAGTTTGCATCCATCTAAGGGACAATTTTGTTTTTCTAATTTAGGTGCATAGTATTAATATTTTTTATTGAATAAATTATCATAGATTATTTGATCTGAACTAATCTTGTGGAGTTCATTCATTCAAATTGCATATCCTAACACTTTTAGTGCTTGCTAACTTAGCATGGAAGTCCACTAGGGCATTTTCTTGATATTCATGTTCAGTTTTATGAGTGTGAGCTTTAATTTTAATAATAGCAACTTGTGAAGGCAACAAAATAGCAGAAAGAAGTTCATTCACTTGGGGTTCATTTTTTGATGGTGGTCCCACTAGAAATGAGGAACCCCCTTTGTTTCCAAAGCATGCTAAAATCATGGACTACCTATCCACTATCTGTATAAATGTTGTCTGATTTGCCCTTAGATACTTGACAGGCCTCTGAGAGGGCATGTAGCTCTGCTGGTTAGGCTGACCTAAAATGAGGTAGAGTTCTGTTAGTTTATATTGGATAGTCATAGTCTACCCTGCTTGGCATTTTTCTTCTGCATTTTTAGCATAAGATCTATCAATAAAGAGTATTTTCTCATAGGCTGGGCATGATGGCTCACATCTGCAATCCCAGCACTTTGGGAGGCCAAGGCAGGAGGATTGCTTGAGACCAGGAGTTTGAGGCCAGCCTGGGCAACATAGCAAGACCCTGTCTCTAAAAAAAAATGTAAAAATTAGCTGGGTATGGTGGTGTATGCCTGTAGTCTCAGCTACTCAGGAGACTGAGGCAAGAGGATTGCTTGAGCCCAGGAGTTCAAGGCTACAGTGAGCTATGATTGTGCCACATCACTCCAGCGTGGGTGACAGAGCAAGACCCTCTCTTAAGATTGTCTAATGGAGAATCTTATAAATCAATGTCAGGGCTCAATAGATGTGTTATGACATTTACACAGCTGTGGTCCTCACCATCGTCAGGTAAGGGTAGTAGAATAGCAGGGTTAAGTAGGTTGTAGTATTTTAGATGGAGATTAGAAGAAGACAGGAGAAGAATTGCATAAGATGTTAGTTTATTTGCTGAGAAATGTTGAGTCTGACTGGCACTTAATAGACTTACCACAGCATGTAAAACTTGCAAATAAAGTTAATTTTCTAAAAGCAGCTCGGATGAAACCTCTACCAATCTGGATGCTGCTGCAACTGCCTTTAAATAATTGCGAAACACCTTAGCTTCTGGGTTTAATTGCAGGCTAATAAGTGGGGGGGCCTATGTTTTCCTCCATGTGCTTAAGTAAAACCCCTGGCGGGGTGCAGTGGCTCATGCTTATAATCCTAGCACTCTGAGAGGCAAAGGCAGTAGGATCACTTGAGGTCAGGAGTTCAAGACCAACCTGAGCAAGAGTGAGACTCTGTCTCTACAAAAAATAGAAAAACTAGCCTGGTGTTGTGTTGCATTTCTGTAGTCCCAGCTACTCGGGAGGCTGAGGCAGGGGAATCGATTGAGCTCAGGAGTTTGAGGTTGCAGTGAGCTATGACAATGCCACTGCACTCTAGCCAGGGTGATAGAGCAAGATCCTGTCTCAAGGAGAAAAAACAAAACAACTCCTAAAAGCCTGTTGTCATGTTCATGAAGGGTTTGATATAATTTGGGAGTCCTAAAACTGGAGGTGGTTATAGGGCCAGTTTTAATTGGCTGAAAGGCTGTCCATGGTTGTCTTCCCAAGACGAAGGCTCTGAGACAGAGTTTTTAAATAAATTCAGACAAGGGAGATGGTAGAAAAAAGAAATATGGGCCCCAAGACCTACAATATCCTGCAAGTCCCAGGAAACCTCTTAATTGTCTTTTAGTCATGGTTGTAGGGAAACTTTGAATGGTTTTTATTCTTTCAGGTGAGAGGAAAATTCCTTCTATAGTCAGATCATGTCCCAAATAATGGACCTTTTCTCTGGGAAACTGAAGTTTTTCCAGGGAAGTCTTATGGCTTTTGTAAGCTTGTTGTAAGAGGTAAATTGAATCTACTTCTGAATCCTTACTAAGAGAACATAGCAGCAGGTCATCAACATACTGAGTAAGAGCAGAATTCCTAGGGAATTGTAAATTTGCCAAAGCCTGATGCAATGTCTGAGAAAGAAGAGATGGGGCTTCACTAAACCCCTGTGGCGTTACAGTCCAAGTAGATTGTTGATTTTTCCATGTAAAGGCAGTAAGTACTGACTCTCTATATCAACTAGAATGCTGAAGAAAGCTGAGCAAAGGTTCGTCACTGTGAACCACTTTGAATTTGTGGGTATATTAGACAACAAGGTATTAGAGTTTGGAGCTACTGGAAAGCTTGGCATTTCAATATTATTTACTGCAATATTATTTACTGCAAATTTCCAACCTCATCCATTGGGTTTTTTTAACTGATTGGAGTATTACAAGCGCTAGTGCGAAAAATTAGAAGTCCTTGTATAATTAGGTTCTCTACAGTTGGTGAGAATCCCTGAATAGCCTCTAGTTTAGGCAGTTGTTTCAGATGATTTATTTGGTTTTTCATAGGTTCAGCACTTTAAATTTTTCCTATGTCAGTTGATGAGGAAGCCCACAAATATGCAGGCTTCAGAAAGTCCAGGGTTTTCATAGGCTTGAGTTTCAATGTTATCAACTTCTGCCTGTAGGGAACAGAGCAGTTCAGCTTCAGGAGAGTTAGGAAATTCTAAGATTCTCTCTCCTTCTGAAGAGAATTGTATGTGACCTCTTAATTTAGAGAGCAAATCTTGTTCCAATAGATTCACTTGCGCAGTATCACGTAGTAAGAAAGCATGTTTTTCTGAAAATGGTCCAAGTGTCAACTGGATAGGTTTAGACCCCGGGGACATTTTGGACTTGATTTGAAACCCCCACCACAAAAATATTCTTTTTACTCTGACGGATTTATTGATTTATGACGGTGAGTTTAAAGTGTTATAGATAAGGTGACTCCAGTATCCACAAATACTGTGTAAGATTGCCCATTAATCTTAATCTTATTGTAGTTTCCCCCTGTTCATTTAAAGGCACTATGGGAAGCAGTTTAGGAGAGAACCCCTTAGAGCCTCATCCTTGTTGATGGTTATTCTGGGAGGCAAACCCTTGAGGCACTTCCTCTAGTGGGGAAACAGCCCAGGCCAAAGGGAGTGGGTCCAGTAGGTGGCTACCGTAAGAGTTGACAATTTTGTTTCCAACATCCTGACTGTTAACAATAAAGGCAGACACTTCAAGGCACAGGTTTCTGTAGTTTGAGACCTCTTGGTTTTGATTTAAAACACGCAGGAGAGGAGGACCTTGGTCCCTGTAGCTGTTGTAACTGTAAGGACATGAGCCAATTTGCCTTCTGATTTTTCTTTTGCTCTAGAGTCCTCTCAGAATATTCAACTAGGGCCACCAATTCAATCATATCTAGAACTTTCCACCCTGGTTTATGTGTTCTAATTAAGCTACTAAGTTCAGGATGAAGTCCATTTACAGATAGAGCAGTTAATGCCATTTCAGTCCCTGCAAGAAGCAACCCTTGTGGTATTTCAAGTCCAGAATGTTTTATAAATAGTATCTCTAAACAGCCTCTGTAATCTGAAACTGGTTCATCTTTTTTTGTCTACAAGATTGTATGATGGACCAGTCAATTTTTCTGGAAAAATCTTAGGAATTGAATTTGAAAGATTTGTAGCAATTCTTCTGGCTCCTTTTGGCTTTTCTCTTGAAGAGGTTTTGGAAGGGTCTTTGATATCTTCCTAAGGTGTTTCCTGTTCCACTGTTGCCATCCATTTTCAAACTTCATCAGGTCCTAGTATAATATGAATAAATTGGTAATGATTAGGGAGCCCTGGATTCAATGCTCTGGTAAGGTTTCTACATTCCTTAGTAAATTTCTAAGGCTTTTCATTGCGTTAGGGAAGTCTTTCATGATGGCTCTAAGCTCAGTTTTAGACCATGGAGTAAAGGTCGTTAAAGTAGGCAGGCAGGCCTGGCTCCCCGGAGGTTCTCACTTTGCAAGTATTTGCCTAATTTCTCTCTTTTCATTATCTTCAGCATGAAAGTGTAGCTGAGCAAAAGTGTTAGTGATTCAGAATATTTAGGTAAGGACAGATAGAGAGAAGGAACAGTTAGGGTCAAAGAACAGCCCTTTTTTATAACAGCCTCAGTTTTTGTTTTGTTTTGTTTTCTTTAAGAGACAGGGTTTTGCTCTGTTGTCCAGACTAGAGTGCAGTGGTGTGATCATAGCTCACTGCAGCCTCAAACTCCTGGCCTCAAGTGATCCTCCCACCTCAGCCTCTGAAAGGGCTAGGATTACAGGCGTGTGCTACCACACCTGGCCTATATCCTCAGTTTGTTGCTTAAGATTTTCATTTGCCTTCTTAAGGAATTTTTTTAGGGAAACAATTTTTTATTCATTTTTATCTTCAAGATACTTCTGTATATCCTATTGCTTTTGAGGCATTTTGGATTCTTTCTTTCCTAATGCACCTCACTAGTGAACAGTTTTATCTAGGTTTAAACTTCCCCATTGTGGCCACTCTAAGTTATCTTTGTAAGATTAACCCATTTTTCTAAAAATGTACAAGTCCTGGGTCCATAACTCTTATGCATGAAATTTGCTGGAGTCCCAGAAAGTGGAGGAGTGTCAGACTCCTTTGATTCAGACGGACCCTTTGCCAAAAGGTACCGACCTCCCCAAGGCCTCTAACTGGATCTAATCCAGTTAATTATCAAATCCAATCTGATCCTGAACCCTGTCCAGTCTATGAATTGCTCAAATAAAGTGTGGAGAGCTCAACACACAACAAATGGAGTTCAATTTCAGAGGGAATCCCTCATGGCCTCCAGTTACAAACAACAGAGCAGTGAGACCTGGAGCAAGTATTGCTTGTCAGAGTTCCCCCAGTTCGGCCCAAATGGCTGTGCCTTTATACCCTCACTTGCTTCAGTCACTGGCCTCAGGCGTCCTGGGCATGACCTCAGAAGGGCATGAACTCAGATGAAGCAGCTCATGGGCTGAGGCCGACCTTGAAGGAGCTGACAGCTGAAGGCTATTTGCTGATCACACTCCTCCCACCTGGGCAGCATGCCCTCCTTGAAGGACGATTTGGGTAACACATCTTTGTATCTACCATATTTTGGGGGTCACACTCCTCACACCCAGCTGTGCCTCAAATAGCAAAAGTGCATTCCAGTTGCAAACCAGTGGTAGAATACCCTAAAACTAGAGTACAAATCTAACAGCACAAATCTCATCCTGAGCAGAAAAAAAAAACGGTAATTTTTTTAGAGGAAAAAACCCCTTTGCTATTTCTTTATTTCAACATGGATACTCAACAAAGAATAGTCATTTCTATTCCATTCTTTTAAATCTTCTAGAAAAAAAATCCCGAATGATTTTTTTCCTTCCCAGTATCATTGGGAAAGTGGAGTCATCTAGTAAACCCCGTTACTAATATACAGTTAAATTGCACAAGATTAAACACGTCTCACATGACTGTCTTGGGTTGCCTCCGAAGAGCTGAATCACATATACAAAAGCAAACTCCCCTAGAAGAATAACAGAAACGTGGAAAATGAGAGGAAGTCTCACTGTTAGAGACGCAGTAGGAAGGGAGCTTGGAGATTAGCTATGACCTGAATTCCTAACATGCTACGATAATAAAATGATTTCAGTTCACTGGCAAGTGTTCAGTTAGCATCTTCAATGTTGCCTCTAAGGTTCCACTGGTCCCTAGGGGACACTGGGGACTGCAGGGACTAAATGACTCCCCCAGGGCATGTTGCTCCTTTCCGGCAAAACTGTGGGCAAAGCTTAGCCCTCCTGATTCATAGTATGGTGCATGTTTCTCCCTTCAGGTTGCTTTCTCTTCGGCAGTAAACGGTCTGTTTGGTATACATACAGATAGAAAACAAAGCAAAATGGTGGCTTTGCTTTTTTTATTTTCCTATTATCATTCTCTTTATTCCAAAACAGATTAATTCAGATTTCAACTTTTCAAATGCAACATCTGGGTAAGTTAGGAAAATTCACAGCACCTTGCTAGGGCACCATGCCAAAGAAAGAGACTAAACTGGGCTCCCAGGCATCTGCTCTATGTTGGGGAAATTGAAAAACAACAAGCCAAAGTATAATCACAATCTCGACTTTTTTCTTTTTAAATAAAGTTTGTTTAATTTCTCCTATCACCCTGTGAATTGTTCTCGACTCCTTTTCTCAACATTCATTTCAGTTTTCAGAATTTCCATCCTTCTCCTGGAACTAATGTGCTGTTCTCTTAACCTCCTGCAGGGCCAGCATCCTACTGTCAGCCAGAAACATCACATTGCCCGGCTTTGCTTCTTTTTATGACGCTTCTCCAATTTCAAGATCACTGTATCAGACGCTGTCAATGTGCACTGGCTCTGGGCGAGCTTTCCTCCCATGGCCACACCTTCTCTGCCAGAGCCCACAACACCTGTGATCATAAGACATGCCTCGGGATTAGCCCTCTCCCCAGCCCCCAGGGGCAGCCCTTACTCAATGACTGGTGAGTATGGGGAGATACACATTCCTATTCCCTTTCCTCTGAGGGGACAACTCTGAGACCTACCTTGTCCCAAGCCAATTCTGCTTGCTATCACCCCCTTCCCTTGGCCTATTCCTTTTTCTGCACCGCTTCCTTCCTTATTCCTCTAATGATTTTTCCTGGGAACATTACCTGGTAAATCATTTTCACATGAATGCTTGCCTTAACTCTGCTTCTGAAGAGTCCAAGTGAACAAAACACTAACTTTGAATTTATTATTATTACAACCAACCTCTTTCTTTTCTTTTTTAAATTAATATATTACAGTTGTATATATTTGGGGGGTATATATGAGATTTTAATACCTGTATAAAATGGGTAATGATCAAATCAGAGTAACTGGGGTATCAGTGACTTCAAACATTTATCTTTTCTTTGTGTTGGGACATTGTAACTTTTGTCTTCTAGCTATTTTGAAATATACAATAAATTATTGTTAACTATAATTTCCCTACTGTACTATCAAATACTGGAACTTATTCCTTCTATCTAACTATATTTTAGTGCCCATTTCTCCATTTCTCTTCATCCTCGGCTTCCTCCTTCCTTTCCCAGACGCTGGTAACCATCATTACTCTCTATCTCCATGAGATTCATCTTTTAAGCTCCCACATATGAGTGAGAACATTTGTGTTTCTGTGCCTGGCTCATTTCACTTAACATAATGACCTCCATTTCCATCCATGTTGCTGTAAATGGCAGGATTTTATTCTTTTTCATGGCTGAATAGTATTCCATTGCATATATATGCAACATTTTCTTTATCCGTTCATCTATCAATGGACGTTTATGTTGATTCCATATCTTGGCTATTGTGAACAGTGCTGCAATAAACATGGCATTGCAGATATCTCTTCCACATACTGATTTCCTTTCTTTTAGATAAATACCCAGCAATGCGATTTGCTGGATCATATAGTAGTTCTATTTTTTGTTTTTTGAGGAACTCCCTACTGTTCCCCATAGGGGCTGTACTACTTCACATTCCCACCAACAGTGTACAACCACCTTTCCTGAGCACCTACTGTACGGATCTGGACATCAGAAAACTTTGGTTAAAATCCTGGATCCACTACTGACTCATTTGACTTTGGATGTTATTGAGGCTCTTGTATCTAAGTTTCCTTGTAAAACATGGAAAATAATATCTCTCAAGCATAGTAAATGCCTGCTTGGCACTCCATTAGGCAGGAGGGCCAGGTTGGTGCCTTGGCACGCAGCGAGGCTATAGCTAAATAACTTACCAAAGTGTCTATCACTGATATCTGTGATCACAGCGTAAAAAAATTATATTCGGAACTTTGCTGATCACTGGGGTAAGAGAAATAGCTTTTTCCTGTATCTCTCTACCCCTTGTGGGATTAGAGCACTGAAGTGTTTTGTAAGCATTTGTTGGCCTACTGGTGACCACAGCCAGGTGAGCTCCCAGAGGAGATAGGAGCATTCTAGGGAATTGGGGAGGGGGAGATGGGGAAGAGGTAGAAGACACTGAGGGGGAGGGAGTAGAATAGTCACAAATGGGAGCATCAAGCCTGGTATGTGGAGGGGAAAAGGGATCTGGTCCACTGAGGTCCTTAGGAGCAGCAGAAGATTCCAGAAAAGGAGAATGGTGATGGGGTTGGGATGGCCTAGAGGCATAATTGGAATAGGTAAAACCAGATGGGGACACAAGAACACCCAAGAAAGAGAAGCTCTTTCATCTCTTACTATTACTAATTGCCAGGCAAAGTGGCCGGTAAGGGTCAGAGACTTACGGCTGACTCACAACACAGAGCTTGTACTGGCAAGCCACAATGCTTGGAATTCCCACAATTAAGCCATTTGATCTTTAAGACAAGATTTCTTAACCTGGGGTCCAAAGACCTTGAATTCAGGGGATCTGTGAACTTGAATGGGGAAGACATTATATCTTTATTTTCACCATCATGGAACTGAAATTTTAATTATGAATGTAGTCAACAAACCCTGCCACTACCTAAAACTTTGTCACCAATAGCAAGCACAGCTATTTTCATATAACCTTACAGTTGCTGTGGATATTTCAAAATATTTATATTCATCACATTTTGAAATTAAGAAAATAAGTAGACCTACCTCTAGATCTTGCTTTTAATGTATTAATGAAGAATTTATATTATTATTTCACATTTTTCCAACATATTTTTGATAGCAATATTTCAATATAATTGGGTTCCTTTTTTTTTTTTTGAGACAGAGTCTCACTTTGTTGCCCTCAGGAGAGTATCAGGGCATCAGCCTAGCTCACAGCAAACTAAAACTCCTGGACTCAAGTGATCCTCTTGCCTCAGCCTCCTGAGTAGCTGGGACTACAGGTACGCACCACCATGCCCAGCTATTTTTTCTATTTTTAGTAGAGACGGGGTCTCGCTCTTGCTCAGGCTGGTCTCAAACTCCTGAGCTCATGCAATCCTCCCACCTCGGCCTTCCAGAGTGCTAGGATTACAGGCATGAGCCACCACGCCCGGCCAGTCTCCTTTTTCATGCATTTAAAACATCATTCCACAAAGGAATCGTGAAAGTAAAAAAATGAGTAAAGCATTGAAGTTCACAGATATAAGCTCATGTGAGTAATAGTTTTCCTCTAGCACTGTATAGGATGAACTTCATCTGCTCATGACCTGGAAGAAAGGGTCCAACACAAAAGGTGAATTCTGATGAGGGAAAGGGAAGGTAAAGATCCCGTGTGGATGACCGAGCTATGTGTTGGCACCGTGCCTGGGGAATCTTCAGCACCCTGGAAGGACATGCTTCAGAAAGAGAAAGGCAGAGGATCTGGTACCAAAACACAACAAACAAACACACAAAAAACAACCTTCTTTCTGCAAAGCGGCTGTGGATTGAGGATTGAATCAGCCAAAACCTGGGTGTTTGTGAAAAAAAAGAAAACAACACAGATTCCCAAGCCTGGGGTAGAACGTGGGAATCTGTCTTTTCAACAAGCGCCCCTGTGATTTGGGGATAAAGCCCAAGTAGGGAGTCTTGTCCATATAAGAATGTCAGGGTAAAAAAAAAAAAAAAAAAAGAATGTCAGGGTAGAAGAAAATGCTATAGTTTTCCAGGGAACAACGTAGCTGTCCCTGACATGCTAATTGGTACCTGAATTCCTAAGAAATGGAAATTGCAATTCCTGCTGGGTACTAACACAATCCCCTACTGGGGCAGGTGGACCTTCCACCCCCAGGAATTTTAATTCCTGTGTCATTCATGAATATATGGTGTCCTATTTTTCAAAGCCCCAGGTTAGGGCTTTTCCTTGGACTAGATGAATCTTTTTAAATAGGTGTAAGTTCTAATTATACTTCCTGTCCCTGTTTTATAAAGAGTGAGATATTTAAGATATTTACTTATTAGCTGATGCTTATTATGCAAATCACAACATTCTAACATTAGTATAATTGAATACAGTTTTTCAGGGTTTCTTTTATAGAAGCTCTGAGGAGTAAATCCACAGTCTGGTTCAAAGAGAGATTTAAATTGCTAATTTCCCAGCTCTGGAATGTGAGGAAAGATTGTCACAGATTTAGCATGAAAGCTGTGTATTTAACATTCCTATGCAATAACTGTCTCTTAAATTGCATTTTGGTTTGAGAAACAGCAAGAGCAAATTCAGCACTAGGGGGAAACTTCGTTGTTAATTTTAAAGGGAATGAGAATTTTTGAAAAGCCTCTGCCACCAGGAAAGAGCTTTCTCTTTGATCACCCACTTGATTTTTTTTTACCATTGATCACATTGGAAAGAACTTCTTTTTTTCCTAATGCTGAGTTCTGCGTTTTGGTGCCCAGAACAAGGAAGTGAAGGGACACGTACGAGACACACGTAATAGAAACGTAAAGAACAGAGCATATCACCAGACAATAGATGTAACTGGGAACAAAGACATTTTTATTTGTGGAAGGTTCAGAATGTCATGCCAGGGGATGCTGGGAGGAACTGGTTGGGTGTCTCCTTCCCCACATCACATCCGGTGCTCATTCTCTTTCAAGTGGCCTAAATATGGCATTTTGACTGCTAGCAAAATGTCATTATGACAACTCAATGGCGTAATTAGTGATAATGCAGCCAATTTATGTTGGGCACCTTCCACACACCCCAGGGTCTATGCTCAGCCCTTTAGGTACATCGGCTCATTGACTCCTCACAATGACTCCATTGGGTAGGTTTTATCACCCACGTTTTACAGAATGGGGTTTACAGTGGCTGGCACAGAGTAAGCATTTAGTGAATGGTAGCTATTGTTTTTAATCAACATTTACTTTTATGAATAACTTCCATATGAGGTGGTAGGAAAATTTCAGATTTTGACTTAGGCCTTAGACAATAGGTTCAGTTTTAGCAGATGAAGGTAGAAAAGAGGGAAAGAACAATCTAATATAGAGCCCAGGCTGAAGGAAGGAAACTCAAAGGACTGTGTGGGTGATTGGGAGCAAATGCGTGCGTGTCTGAATTGAAGGGTTTGTATCCGGGCTTATTTGGAGTCATGCCTAACAAGATAACTTTGGGTCTAATTTTGGAGGCTTGTTGGGCCAGGGAGCTTGGAAGTGAATTTAGAGGCAGCGGGAACTCACGTTAAGGTTTCTGAGTGGGGAGCTGTTCTGGAGTTTGCTGGAAAGATTGGGTTGTGGGGGGGGGAGGACAAGGAAAGGAATGCATTTTATAGATTGCAGTATTCTGGGTTTAACATGATGAAGTCAGAGCCTGAACCGGGATTTGGCTGTAAGGACAGAGAAGAAGAGATACATGTGAAAGAAATTGCAAAAGAGGAGTTGTTAGGACTTGGAGCCAGGTGAAAATTATGAGGAAGATTG
Organism: Lepilemur ruficaudatus; assembly: GCA_963574885.1. Taxonomy (NCBI): domain Eukaryota; kingdom Metazoa; phylum Chordata; class Mammalia; order Primates; family Lepilemuridae; genus Lepilemur; species Lepilemur ruficaudatus. The sequence continues at coordinate 2,624 of CAUYRT010091115.1, read as the reverse complement.
AGAAATCAAAGGGGATCCCAAGATCTTGATCTTGAGAAAGTACTCAAGTACCATTTTCAGAAAAGGGGGATTGTTCTAGTTATAAATTGTTCTGACTTTGAACACATTGATTTTTGTTAGACTGGACCATCTCGGTGAAACCATCTATTAAGCAATTGCAAGTGGAGAATGGCTAACTACTTTAAACTCCAGTAGAACAGAAGAATGGAGGATCCATTCTTTGGAAAGACTCATCGTTTGTGGGTAGAGGAGAAAGGGAGCCATTGAAGGAGAAGGAGGGGATGTTTGATATGTGGAAAGAGAAGTGACATAGAAAGTAGTGTCACATAAGTCAAGAGCAGAGACAGATGCAAGCCAGGGGACGGGGAGTGGTCAAAAAGGAAGAGGCAGCTTTGGCCACTAGAAAATTTGGGGGCCACTCACCTTCTCCCGACCTCTCTGCCTCTGGATGGTATTGTTACAGCAAATGTTACAGCAGGTGGTCCCGAGGACAAATTGAGTGGCACACCACGGAGAGTTGGAGAATCAAAGTTTATTTGCCAGCAGGCTCAGAGGGGTCTCGTCACCAAATTCTGAGCCCCATCTACCCGATTTTTCCCACTTTTATTAAGTTGGGGTGGTCCAAGGGGTGGTATATCAGGTGACTAATGCCCGACAGGTAATAGGTTAGTGGATGTGTCAGGTAATAGGTTAGTATTACGTTGATACACCAGCTAATAGGGTAGTTGATGCAGCAGGTAATAGGTTTAGTGTTATGCTGATGCGCCAGGTAATAGAGTAGTTGCTGGGCCAGGTAACAGGTTAGTATTATGCTGATACCGGTCTTCTGTGAGGGGTGGGAGTCTCAGGTGCCTGATGCACCAAGTAATAGATGGCTGTTTTCCTTATCAGTATATAAGAAGGTACTACAACTATGATATCGTTTTACAACACCACACTAATTTTGACACCAAATGTGTGTGCAATTCCCTCTTCTCTGTCCCCTACCACCGACCAATTCTCCAATGTTCCAGACCCCAACTGGGTATCCTACAAGTTAATTCTAATACTACTTACCCAGAGTTAGTGCAGACCCCACAGGTTAAGGGCTCATTCCCAAAAAACTGCCCCCACTGTAGATGCCAATCGAAAGTCTGGGCCACCTGTACTTCTAGCCAACCAGTTATAAAGTCAAGGGGTTCCCACAACTCCACTTTCTGTTTGATAATTTGCTAGAATGGCTCACAGAACTTGGGAAGGGATGCTACTTACTATGACTGGATTATTATAAAGGATATTATAAAGGATGCAAATAAACAGCCAGATGAAGAGGTACGTAAGGTGAGATTGGGAAGGGTTCTGAGGACAGAAGCTTTTGTCCCTGCGGAGTTTGGGATGTGCCAGCCTCCCAGCACATAGATGTGTTCACCAACCCAGAAGCTCTCAGAACACCCACAGCCCTTCATTTAGGGTTTGTACGAAGGTTTCATTATGGCACGATTGATTAAACCATTGGCATTGATGATTGACTCAACCTCCAGCCCTTCTCCCCTACCCCAGAGGTTGGGGGTGGGGTTGAAAATTCCAACCCTCTAACCACGCCTTGGCCTTTCTGCCAAGGGGCCCCCATCCTGAAGCTATCGAGGGGCCCCAAGCCACCAGGCATCTCATTAGCATAAACTCGGGTATGACCGAAAGAGGGTTATGAGGGATAATAAAAGATGCTTCTTCCATCCCTATCATTCAGGAAATTACAAGATTTTTAGGAGTTCTGTGTCAGGAACTGGGGATGAATATCAGATATGTATTTCTTAGTATATCACCATATCTCAGAAGGTTCTAGAGCCTTAGGAGAAAGAGGGTAGCTCTGTAGAGTAAGATTGTAGGTTTTGCATGGATATTTTTATTCACAATTCTACAAGTAAATCTTAATGGTCAGTAGCAACATCTTTGAAGATGGCGATTCTATCATTTTATTTTCACGTCATTGTCAGTATCATCTTGAACCGACATTTACTGAGCCTCAGGACGCTTTGGATGCAAATACGAGTATAGTCTCAAGCTGATGTTAACAATAAATTGGGAGTCCTGAGGTAGCTCCGTGTTGCAGTTGATTGATTTCCATTTCTCCTCTCTGGTATCTGCAGTAGAAGCCTCATCTTCAGGCAGGCAGTAAGGTGGCTGCGGCATTCCAGATCACAACAGAAGCAGGACTGACTCTCTGGGGGAAAAAGAGACCATCTCTTCCCGTTGCTCTTTCCTAGGAGTGGGGCAACTTCGAAAAAACCTCCCGGCAGATTTCCCCTTGTGGCTCGCCGGAATTAGGTCATGTGCAAATACCTGAAGCAATCACTGGCAAGGGAAATGGCATTGCCTTCATACATCAGAACCATTCCTGACAGTTTCCTCTGAAATACTTGGCTAAACAGATGGGTCTCTGAACAAAACTGCCATTCTTTTTTTTTTTTTCTTATTTATTTATTTATTTGAAAAGAAAATTGGATTGGCTTTATTAATTTTGTACAAAACAAATTTCAAAGCAAGGAAAATTATTAGTGATAAAGAGATGCATTACATAGTAATAAAGGATTCCATTCTACAGCATATACTTCTTAATATATATGTACCTAAAAACTGAGCATCAA
>CAUYRT010091114.1:0-40490 GCA_963574885.1 Lepilemur ruficaudatus | reverse complement strand
TTAATTCTTTTGAGTTCTAGGTAGATTCTTGTTATCAGACCTTTGTCGGAGGTGTAGGGAGCAAATATTTTCTCCCATTCTGTAGGTTGTCTATTTGCTCTAGTGATAGTTTCTTTGGCTGTGCAGAAGCTTTTTAATTTGTAAATGACAATTTTATCAAGTAGAAATACTTTTGTTACACTGAATGTGACAATCATTTCTTTCTTGGGCCATCACAATAGTCTTCTAACTGCTTTTCTTGCCCTCACACTGTTCCTCTTTTGTCTGTTTCTACTCACTTTTGGACAGCCCCTTCTAAAATACAGACTGGTCATGTATTTATCCTTAAAACCCTAGCCTGCCTTCTCCTGCCCTGTCTTTTCTAGATCAGCACTGTTCAAAAGGAATATATATGAACAAAGTAGAAGAATTTTTTAAAAGAAAAAAAAAGATTATAAGCCACATTTTAAAATGTAAAAAGAGACCAATGAAATAATTTAAAAAATTTTTGTAATCTATCTAAAATATTATTATTTCAACATGTGACACTAGCCACCCTTCGAATGATTAACGGTCACATGGGCTAGTGGCTACTGTATTGGATTGCACAACTCTAGATCAAGTTTACTGTTTTTGGATCACAAATAAGGGTTTATAGATCCGGTTGGCCTATCCAAGGTTTATATACTAGTGAACTCTGTTATATACCCACTTGGACCATTTTCTAGAAACTCTGAACTCCTTTCAAAATATAAACATTCAAGGGTTTTGGAATGGGAGGCTATAGGGTACTTAAACAATAGAATAATAAGATTTTCTAGGTGCTACCGATCAGGAAGAGAGAACAAATAGGTCTATATGTATGATTCAACAAACCTAGCTAACACAGCCTGGGTATTGATAGGTGTGATGGGAGTGGAAAAATGTAGGGAAATCCCAAAACAGAAAAGAAAAAGAAATAAAGAAAAAAATTGGAGTAAACCAATAATTTGTATCGAATACTTTTTTTTCCCTGGACTAAGATGTTTTGGGAATTAAATAATTCAAAACAATTTAAAAATCCTAACAGAGGGGCAGGCTAAGCCAGAAGATGTCATGGCATGTGTATTTCACAACTAACCTTGTAAGATAAGTAGCAAAATCTATTTCACAAACTATAAGCTGAGGGATTTCCACTTCTCATCAGACATGCTCTTGTACCATAAATAATAAAGAGATTAGACAAAATATATGAAGCAATGGTTTTCCAAGATTGGCAAATGGGCAGTGCAAGACTGTAATAAATGAACAAAGAAAACAAATGAGGTGAGAGCTCCAATTGCTCTAACTATATGCCTGGAGCTATTTATTGGATGCCAACACAGTGTGGAAGAATGTGAGCAGAGCAAGGTAGACTTACTGAGCTGAGGAGACAAAGATCAGCGGTCAGGGAGGCCAAAGTAGTTGGAATTGGCAGAGTCCTGGAGAGGAGGAAGCTACAAAGATGCAAAGCTCCAGAAATTGGCATAGGAATCCACCTTTAGTCCTTGAATGAATACTAAGTTAAGCATACAAAGAGTAAGATTCCATGAGGCTGCTTAAATAACAACTATCCGAGAAAGAACAATTGCTGAGAGAATTTGTAATCTGAACAACACCTTTAGCTTACACATATGATTGGGAGACATTCAGTCGAGCAGAATAGACATTTTATTGAATGATCAGAGCATTTAATAGACACCTCGAATAGGTCATGCTTTAGGAGGAGGACTAAAATGGCCCTAGTGTGAAGGCTAATTTCAATCTGCCTTAACAAAGTGTAAATACAACCCTCAAAACATCATGCTGATCTGGAAGTAAATTAACTGCCTGCTACTTACAACAACATTATCAAAATTTTACTTCTACACCTGTATTTAATAGAATAAAATTATGTATGGAATAATGTTAAATTATTAGTGCCTAGCATCCAGAAACCAATTATTAGGCATGAAAGAAGCAGGAAAATGATTCATCAGTCAATAGAAAGAGATTCAGAATTTATAGATATGATAAAATTAGCAAAGACTTTAAAACAGCTATTGTAAGTATGTTCAAGATGTAAAGGAAAACAGACATAATGAGGAGAGGCATAAAAACTATTTAGCATAGATTTAATAGAAGATTACACACTACAGAAAAGATCAGAAAACTGAAGACATGGCAATAGAAACTATTCAAATTGAAGTACAGAGGAGAAAAAAAAAAGGCTGAAAAACTGAATAGAATCTTGGGTGACCTTGCTAATAATAATCAGCATTTTCACACACATAATTGGAATCATGGGCAAGTAGTAAATAAAATATTTTAAGAAATAATGGTTGAAAATGTCCAATATTGATTCTTAAAAATGAACCATATATCCAACAAGCTTACCTATCCTAAATAGTATAAATCCAATGTAAATCACACAAAGGCAAAAAATAGTAAAATTGTGAAGCCTAAGGGTAAGGAAAAAATCTTAAAGGCAAACAGGAAAAAAGATACATCACATACAGAGAAAACAAAGGCAAGAATGACTGCAGACTTTTCAGTGGAAACAAGCAAGCTAAAAGATAATGGAATGGCTTACAGTAGTCCCCCCTTATCCACGGGAGACATTTCAAGATCACCAAAGGATGCTTGAGCCTGCAAATAGTGCTGACCCACACACATATATAAAAATATGTATATATTATACACACAATGTTTTTCCCTATACATACATACCTATGATAAAATTTAATTTATAAATTAGGCCCAGTAAGAGATTAACAACAATAATACTAAAATAGAACAATATACTGTAATAAAAGTTATGTGAATATTTCTTTCTCTCACTTAAAATATCTTATACTGTACTATCCCTTCTTGTGATCATGTGAGATGATACAATGCCTATTTGAGGGAATAAAGTGAGGTGAATGATATAGGTATCATTTCTCTTGAGATTTAGGGACATGAAATAAAATAAATGTTACTTGAGCAAAATCACTGGGATACCATGACAGTTGATCTAATAACCAAGATGACTATTAAGTGACTAAGAGGGTAGGTAGCATAAACAACCTGGATACTCTGGACAAAAGGGTAATTCACGTCCTGGGCAGGGTGGAGTAGAGCAGTGTGAGATTTGATCATGTTATTCAGCACAGTGTGCAATTTAAAACTTACAAATTAGGCTGGGCATGGTGGCTCATGCCTGTAAATCCCAGCACTTTGGGAGGCCCACGTGGGAGGATCATTTGAACCCAGGAGTTTGAGAACAGACTGGGAAATATAGTGAGACCCCATCTCTTAAAAAAATAAAAATAAAGCTTATGAATTGTTTATTTCTGGAATGTTCTGTTTAGTATTTTTGGACCATGGTTGACCACAGGTAACTCAAACCGAAGAAAGAGAAAACATGAATAAAGGGGACTACTGTATTTTAAAGTGCTGAAAACCACAGACCTAAGTGTAAAAACTAGGCCTAAAATGTTCTTGTAGAAAACAACAGGAGAATATTTTTGTTACCTTAGGGTAGGCAAAGATTTTTTAGCCAGCACATAAAAATCACTCTGTAAAAAATAAATGAACTGGACATCAAGAAAATTAAAAACCCTACTCTTCAGAAGACATTATTAAGAAAATGCAAAGGTAAGATACGGACTAGGAAAAAATATCTGCAATACACTATTAACAAAGGACTTGTATCCGGAATATTTAAAAAAAGTCTTACACTTTGAAAATGAGACAACCTAATAAAAAATAGAAAAATAGTTAATCACTTCACAAAAAGACGTGTGAATGGCCAATAAGCATGCACAACCATACCCAACATCTCTAGTCATCGGAGAAATGCACAATAAAATCACAAAGAAATGCCATTAAAGCTCAGTAAAATGGCAAAACTGTGACAGTTCCAAAGGTGTGGAACAATTGGAAGTTTTCATAAACCACCAGTGGGAGGATCAAATATACAACCACTTTGAAAAACAGTTTGACAGTTTCCTATTAAGTTGCATCACTTACAGACAAATGAGCAATTCCACAACTAGGTATTTGCCCAAGAGTTATAAGCACATGTCCACAAAAAAACTTAATCAGGATAGTCCCAAGATGGAAACAACCCAAATGTCCATCAACTAGTAAGTGGAGTAAAAAATTATGCTATGTGTATGCAATGGAATGTTACACAGTTATATAAAGAAATGAATAACATACATGTAGCAACACAGACAATCTCAAGATATGAGACCAAAAGAAAAACAACGAAAAGAGCACATATTATATTATTATGCTTACATAAAGCCTAGAATAGGCAAAACTATAATGACAGAACATACCAGTGTCTGCCTAGGACTGAGGGTTAATTAGGGAATTATTTATTGGAGACAATGGAAATGTTTTATGTCTTCATTGTTTACATTAATTGATATATATATATTTGTGAACATATTGAACTTTTAAATTGCACTCTTAAATTGAGTGCATTTTCTTGTATACAAAGTATGCTTCAATAACATTGAAAAAATTTACGTGCCTAGTCTATGTTGTGTGCTCAGAAACAATTTGAAATTGAATTTTATTAAGGGTGGTTGACAAGGGGATGATTCTGCCAGTTAAATTATTCTTCTGTCTTGATCCTGGCAATTCATTGATTCACTCATGCATTCTTTCATTTTGTCAGGTGATTATTTTCTGCATAGTTATTGTCATCGGCCCTGGGAATAATGAAGACCCAGAACCTTTTCAAGCCAGCAACAGAAATGGTAAGACATGTCCAGATTCTGGATATATTTTGAAGATAAGATTGATGGCATTTGGATGGGAGTATGGGAAATGGAGATGAGATAAGGATGATGCTAAAATTTTAGCATCATGTGTCACCTTTAGCAAGGTGTCAACTGGACACCTTGAGTTGCTTTAAGATGGGGAAGGCTGTATTTCAGTGGAACAGGTTTGGGGGTGGCGATCCAGAGTTGAAAATGAAATGTCTTCTTAGAGTCTATGTGGAGAAGATGGAGAGTAGGTAGTTATTCCAGAGTTCAGAGGACAGACCCAGGTAAGTAATATAAACTTGGGGTTGATCAGTTTTATATAAAGCCATTAGTTGAAATGAGATCACTTAGAGAGATGTTTGAGTACTAAGCCCTGAGGCACTACAGTGTTACAAGCTCAGGGAACTGAGGAAGACTTGAGAGGGAGCAGCCAGTGAGGATGGAGGGGAACCAAGAGAAAGTGGGGTCCTGGACACCCAGAGAAGAAACTTTTCAAAAGGGTGAGATGACCAAAAGGCTCAGAGGTAAGAATGAGAGCTGCCCATAAGAATGGAGAACATGAGTGAAAACAGTGATCTGGCCAGGTGGAGGCTGGGCAAGAGAGATTTCTATTGTAGTTACAGTTTCCATTATGTCTTTCAACATTCAACTGGGAACATGAAACACTTCTTTGGCCACCGGCTGGTCTCTGAGCTCTAGAATTCTTTGCCGCCTTTTATAGCTTAATAGCTATACCCTTCCCTGATGCAGACACAGTTGGTGTTCTGTCCCTACTCATCCCAGAACATCTTTTCCAGTTATGGCTCACAAAATAAACATTAACTGTGAAAATCCTGTGATTGAGCAGAGAAAAAATGTGTACAGCTCTCTTCCTTGTGTCACGTGTGCCAGGAACTAATTCCTACTCTGCACGTGAGAGGGGCCATCTCACTGTAATGTGACTGTAGCACACTCAGGAAAATAATTTCCCATAATATGCTGACAGTGCTTTGTAACATCTAACAGTGTCATCTGATAAGGGAATTTGGCTGATAGCTCATTCTTTGTTTTCTTTCCAGATATAATATGTGTCATTATCATTTTGGCTGGTGTTATAGGCTCTTCTGGGATAGTATGATTTGCAACTGTTTGACTACAAGAAGTATAATTTTTACTAATGCCTGTTTTGTCTTAGGTTGATTTCTACCTTTAGCTGTAAAATTAATTGATTTCACTGAGGTTAGGACCCTTCAGAAGCTCACTCTGTGTGTCTCTTCATCTGGCTTTTCATTTGTCTTCTTTAAAATATGTTTTGTCATAAATGGGTAATGTAGAAGAAAACTAATTGACTTTTTCCTGGAAAGCAGTCTTTTTTGCTTGTTCTGGGAAAAAAACTTACTAAATTTATTTATCTGAGCAGACTTGGTTATTATTCAAGAATATTATGAAAACAGCAACATCGTCAACTTCACTTTGGACAAATATTCATCACTGAAAGCAATGCAGACTGAGGGTAGTATACAGGACATTGGGCAGGACAGATGAATGTGGATCTAGGCTAATGTGAGTTTAGCTGATCATTACTGTGTGTTATATTAGCACCATCACATTTTCCACTTGTTTATGGACATAAGGATTCATATGGGGGATTCTCATTGGAGTTCTGTCCACAATTTAGATTATGAGATTATTCTGAGATACTGTATTTGTGTTACCATTTTCATCATTGTTTTTTACTTCAATGAACCGCTTTAAGCCATTGTTCCTGTTTTAAAACCCAGAATGAGAATACAATTCAACAGAATAGGAATAATATAAGATGCATATTTCACACATGAGAGTGAACAACTGCACACAAACGATGTGAAAATGCATTAACCACAGAGCTGTCCTCTGGCGAGGTAATGGTGCTGAGGCAAAATGTCAAGGGCCACCTGCACCACATGTTACAACAATTATTAAAAAGGGAAAGGGATTTCTGTGGGCTTCCTAATCCATTTTACAACTCAAATTTGTCAAATATAGGTGAAAAAATGGTTTCATCACTTTTTCTACTAAAACTAATAAACCACCTAGATTGGTTACAAAAATGGTCTCAATTCCCTGCCCCTCTTGCTACACATGCCATTTGCAATGGTCCTCTCCTGAAGAGGTAGAATCAGTCCTCTCCTGAAGAGGTAGAATCAGTCCATCTATCATTGAATTTGGGCTTGCCATGTGACTTGCTTTCTCCAGGAAATGTGGTGAAAATGACACTTTGCTAGTTCTGAGCCTGGGCCTCAAGAGGTCTTCCTTGATTCCATTCATTTCCTTGGACTCCTGGGAGTCCAAGCTCAATAGCAAAGGCTAGTCTGCTAATGGACGACAGATCATGTGGAGGACAGCCAACCAGACCAGGCCATCCCAAACCAGCCTGCCCTCTGCCAGCCTGGCAGCTGACTGTGTACACATGAGTGAGACCAAGCAAGATTGGCCAAATCTGGCCCAGATGTGCAAACTGTCCAGTTGACCCACAGAACAATAATAAATGCTTATTTTTTCTAGTCGCTGAGTTTTTGGGTGATTTATTCTGTAGCACTACCTGATTCATCACCTGTCTTCTACTTGATTGATCACATTTTGAGAAACATCAAATGAGAAAAAACTCCATGAACATAGGGATCATTTCTACATTTTCATCTTTAGCTGTCCAGTACCTAGACTAGTGTCTGGAACATGGTCAACACTCTGTAAGTGCTTATTGAATTAATGAATTCATCAATTCTTTGTCACTATCTCCAGGGACATTTTATATTCATATATCTTTGAACACTACCTACATCTACTCTCAGACTCTAACGTAAGGTTAATCTAACATGAATAATAATTGTGATAGAAAAAAATTAGTCTTATAATCCTAAATATGTAGACATTATACATTTTAATATAGGATCCAGACTAGAAGTTTAACCTCAGTGAGAACTCAAATCTTGAGAATTTTACCGTAATATATTTATTGCAATATAGTATATGGGCTATTCAAGCTGCAAGCAGCAGCTGTTCTCATGCTATATGCAGATTCTTCCACTAGAGGGCCCCTCAACTAAAGATATTGCAGGGATGTGAAAGAGGTTTTTTTTTCCATGATGAAAAGATCAATTTTTTTAAAATCAAAAACGTTTACTCTGTACCATTACTGTATATAAAGGGAAAGTTATTTCATAGGAAAACATGAAGATATTCAATTAGAGCTTTATAAGGTGGATGAGTTCCATGATCAGAATATAATGTCAGAAGCAAAATAAAAAATAGAATCTTATTGCTAATGCTGAATGAACTGTTTAAAAGAATAGCAAAATAATTAATTTAGAAATACCCTTACGTTAGTTCAAATATTATTTTTTTTAAATGTAGTAATCTTAGCAATAATCCTAAACATTCTCAATTTTACAGACGGAGAAACCAAGGCTCAAGAGGGGAAATAATTTGCCCAGGGCAAGAGCACCAGTTATGGCAGAGTCAGGCTCCCTAAGCCCCAGTTCCAGGCTTTCCCCATTGCTCCCTAATGGGACGTATTCCAGTATTCTCTCTCTCTATATATATATCTAGAGTAAGTAGTCATACCTCTGGTTCTCGAGTCCTAGGGAAAGTCCCCACACCACCTGACTTTTGGGCTGAGCAACAAGTAACGCTGCCGTTTTCTTCACTGTTCGGTGGAATTGTGCTCCTACTGCCACTGACCTCCGGCCTTAAGTTATATCCCAGGTTTCTCCAAATGTCCATCAACAGGTGAATGGATTAACAAAATGTGGCATACAGTAGAATAATATTCACCAATATAAAGGAGTGGCCTACTGATAAATGCAACAATAACCCCCGAAATCATCGTGCTGGATGAAAGAAGCCAGACAATAAGAATGCATATTGTTCGATTCCATTTATCTAAAATCCTAGAAAAGGAAAATTAATCTTTTCGCACAAAAAGAAAATTTGTGGTTGCCTGGAGCCAGGGTACGAAAGAATGGACTGCAAAGGGGCGAAAGGAGACCTCTGGGGTGAATCTGATTACAGTGTTATTATAGATAGTTTCACAGACTTATACGCCTATCAGACTTTAAATGAGTGCAGTTTATTTTAAATAATAAAGTTTATAGCAAAGTTGATTTAAAAAATGATCTGATAAGTCAGATGCTATCAAAATCCCCATTTCATAGAAAACAGCAATTGATAATGGAATATATTTATTAAATGAAAGAACAAGAATAATATCAACATAATATATCAATTCAAATTAAATTATATAACATGATACTCGAACTCACTAATTCTAAAGATATCTAAATATACAAACTTCAGTATTTAAAGCTATTCAGATTTTTAAAAATTTAACATATTTTTAATTTAATTGATATTGTTTTAGGTATTGTAGTTACCTAGAGATTATTTAAAATATACAGGAGGATCTGCATGGGCTACATGCAAATACTACACCGTTTATATCAGGGACTTGAGCCTCTGAGGATTTTGGTACCCTGGGGCGGGGACCTGGGACCAATTCCCCATGATACCAAGGGATAACTGTAATTAAATTTAATTCAAATATAGACAGATCGGTATGAAATAAATTGTATATATTTAAAAAGCATTTGTAATTTCTAATTAGATAGGGAACATTTTCTAACTCACCAGGTAGCTCCAGGGGGTTTCACATATCATGCCAGAATATAAATGCCCTTTTATAGGTAAATGTTCACTTTTGCCTTTAATTCCATAGAAAAGGAACAAGAAAAGAGAGAAGATTTGAGGATATGTTTCCAATTTTAAGGATTGAAATGCTTATACCAATAACAACTGACGGGGGATCATAAGGGCACACATAAAATTTATCTTTAAAAACTGGATAATCATGCTTACATGAGTCATTTTTTCAGTGTGGTTCTTTTTTATTCCACAATTCTGGGTATAGACATGCTTGTGGCTGAAAGGGCCTTACTAACACAGAGCCTAATAGGGAAGCCTGGCAAATGAATACGAAAAAATTACCTGCCCACGCAGCTTTCCTATGAATAGCTTGTCTAACCCACGGTAAAGATAGAGACAGAAAATTAACAAAGATTCTTCACCGCTAACCCAACAAGATCATTCCGTCATTCTAGAAAAATGGGTGTTATTTTGGCTTAGAATAAAGTATGACCAGCCCATTACCTCTCGTCTTTAATGTGGGAGAAAAAGTGAGCTAACAGGGTAGCTGTGGTGAAGGCATAAGGGAGGAAGAAGTTACAGGCAGCCTGAGGAAACGATGAGAAAGAGAGTAAGCTAAGCTCCAACTTGGAAAATTCCTTCTAGAAAAAAAAAAGAGAGAAAAGATCTTCTCGAGAACTGAAGATTACATGTACAGGGTCTGTCTTGTCCACCAGCTTGTAAGTTCTATGAGGCCAAGAGCAGGGCCTTGTGGTACAGTATGAAGAAAAAAGGTCAGTGCCATTGAGGCCTGCCTGTGTGTCCCTAAAAGAGATATTCAGTGCCCAGATGAGACAGCAGGTGCAAAATAAGAAAGCAAGACGCGTAAGAGGGCAGAGACCTTTGCGTATGACTGACCAAGAGGTCTGCTGAGTGATGTGCTTGTCATGACACAATACGGAGGAAATAACTAGTTCAGATAAAAATCAGATTAGTTATGGATATGGAAGAGTAAATTATCTTGTCCAGTGTGCCTCGTCAAATCAGCCGCCTGTAAAATATTACGCTGGGGTTTTTAATGAGCTCTCAGTATCTCAAAACTGTGTTGAAACATCAGAGAACAGAAACTTCTAAAAACCAGAGTCCTAATTCTTCAAGATATTTGCTCATGTAAGTGTCAAGTTAACCCTTAGGTCACAGCCAGAGACTACGTCTGCACAGCAGCTCCTAGCCGCTATTTAAGAAACACAAAATCGAATCCCTAAGTATTGCAGCCTTTGCTATTTATAGTCATGATCTAAACTTATTTACTAATTGAAACATTGGAATTATAAATTCACCTACTTCCTCTTCTGTAAATTCATGGGAATAACGTATGGAGTGGGAGTGGGAGAGAAACCCATTTTAATCTTTAAATAGCTTTTTAAAAAAATTAATGTTGCATTGTCAGAAAAGAATACTGTCTTAGTCCATTCAGGCTGCTATAGCAACAAATCATAAATTGGGTGGCTTACAAACAATAGAAATTGATTTCTCACAGTTCTGGAGGCTGGGAAGTCCAAGAGCAAGGCGCCAGCAGATTCTGTATCTGGTGAGGGACTGGTTTCTGATTCATAGATGGTATCTTCTTGCTGTGTTCTCACATGGCAGAAGGGGTGAGGGATCTCTCTTGGGCCTCTTTTATAAGGGCACTAATCCCATTTATAGGGACTTTGGCACCCTGACCTAGGGCCTTCCCAAAATCCCTCTTCCTAAAACCGTCACGTTGGATGTTAGGATTTCAATATATGAATTTTTCTGGGACATGAACATTCAGACCATAGCAAATACTTATAAAAATGCTTAGAAAACACCTTGTTATTCTTCAAGTGGAGCCAACTGCCCTGTCTCAGTCCTCTGCCCTGGCCCTCTCTCTGCTTGTAGCTCTCTTCTCCGCACAGCGCCAGGGCTGAGCCTCACTTCCTTCAGGGCTTCACCCCAAATGCCACCTCAACTGGGAGCCCTTTCCTGGGGAGAAATTCAGTACCCACCCCCAGCCAAGACTTCCTTGCCTCCTTCCGGGCTTCATTTTTAAAAATCCTTAGCATTTATCATTATAGAACATATATTATTTGTTAATCATATTTGTTGACTACCTCTCAGCATCAGAAGTCAGCTCCAGTGGGCAGGACGTCTGTTATCTCTCTTGATACAGGGGAGACTTTGAGCAAATACTTGTTGAGTGCATGTCTGAGAAAACACCCACAACCCTACCTACTGCACTGAAGGATCAGCTCAGATCCCTTGCATGACCTTCTTCTGTTTCACCTACTTTCCTCCCCCATCAGAGGTGGCCACAAATTCAAACATGGTTATGTCTTCCCTGCTTTCTTTATACTTTGTGTGTTTCATACACAACATGTGTTTGTATCTCTAAAAGTATACTGTTTAGTTTTGCACATTTTTTACTTTTTATGAATGAATCATAGTATCTGCATTTTTCTGTGATGTGGTTTTTTCCTTCAACATTTTGTTTATGAAATTCACCCATGTTGTATAATAACATAGCTTTGATTCAGTGTTTACCACTGTAGAGCATAAGGTTGTATGATTATGCCACAATTAATTCATTCTTGTTGTGGGGTATATGTGGACATTTGGATAGTTCCTAGTTTTTGGCACAACAGTTGTTGCTGTGAATATTCTTATACAAGCCCTTGTGCAATTGTGTAAGTTTTTTTCTGATTATATATTTAGGAATGGACTTGATAGGTTATAGGGTCTTGACAGGTTAACCCTAGTCTTTACTAGATAGTGTCACAATACAGTACTGTTATCTATAGGCATGATGTCATACAGCAGATTTCTAGAATTTATCTTGTCCACTTAATGCCCACTGATTAGCAGCTCCCCATTTGCCATACTAAAATGGCAACCACCATTCTACTCTCTGTCGATATTTATTTTTTATTAAAAAACAAACAAAACCTTAGAAAGTAAGAATAGAAAGCTACTTCTTCAGCATAACAGTAATACTCAGAAACCAATGTTTAATGGTGAAAGGCTAGAAACATTTTCATTTACACCAGATGAAACCAAGATGCTCATCATTTCTTATAATTAAATTGTTCTGGAAGTGTTAAATAATGCAACAATTCAATACCAAGCAGCATATCAGCTGGAAAGGAGGAGGGAATATTTACTTATTTCCAGATGCTATCCCTATATTTATGAAAAACCATTGAAAACAATAAGAGAATTCTATAAGGTGATTAGTTGTAAAATTTATATGCGAAAATCAACAGATTTCATTCTGTGGAAACAATTACCATCATGAAAGAGGAAGTTCTCTTCACAAAAACAACAAGATGCAAGATAACTAGAAATTGCAATAGTAGCTAATAACAATCATCTGTGGAGGCTAAGGGCTTTTTTACATTATCACTTAATCCTCAAAGCAAACTGTGGGTTGGCATTATCACAACCATTTTGTAATTGAGAAAACCAAGCTTCAGAAAGGTTCAATAGCCTTTCAAAGTTATTCACAGAACACAGCAGAGTCAGGATTTGAACCAAAGTTTGTCGTCTTTATGGCTAGAGACTGCCACTCCATTTTTACAAGAACACTATGGAACTCCACTAAAGGATCATAAAAACACCCGACTCGCTGGAGATACATCTTGAAGAGGGTGGCTGCTCTCATGAGGGATGTCAGTTCTTATCAAATTATATTTAAATTAAATGAAAGCCCAATAAATTTCTGACAGGATTTTAAAAATATAACCACTTTATTGAGATATAATTTGCATCATGATTTTTTTTCCTTAATTCAACAAACGATTCTGAGTTCTGAATTCTAATCATGGAAATTAAAAAAAACAGGTAACTTGTCCTAGCTGATATTAAAATATACTAGAAAGCCACAGTCATTAAAATAATGAGGTATTGAGATAGATATAGACCAGGATTCTTAACTGGGGACAATTTTGCCCCTCAAAGACCCTTGGCAATGGCTGGAGGCATCTTTTTTCTTTTTTGGTTTGCAACTGAGGGATGATGTGCTACTGGCATCTAGTGGGTAGAGGTCAGGGATGCTGCTAAACATCCTACAATAATGTACAGGACAGCCAGCCACTCCCACCCCAATAATAAAGAATTATCTGACCCAAAAATGTCAAGGTTGAGAAACTAAAATAGACAAATGAACAGAATAATGTAGAGAATCTAGAATTAGACCTAAGTATCTGTAGAAGTATAATCTAATATAAAGGTGTCATTAAATCAGTGGAAAATGATGGATTTTAGATAATTAATGAATTTTTTTTAAAACATAAAGATAATCCTAATCTCATTTCTCACACCAATGAGTGCATAAAAATTAAAAACATCTCTACAGCATAAAAACAAACAAAGACAAAATGCAAACTGCAACCTGGGAAAAATATTTATAATATATATGTCAGACAAAATAAGTCCCTTCTATGCAAAGAGTTTTTACAAATCAATAAGGAAAAGACAAACCATCCAGATACAATAGGCAAATCACACGAACAGGAAATTCAGAAATTAAAAAAAGAAATATATGATAATGAAAAATGGAAATTACATATAAAACATAATTAAATATAGCAATGAAAAATGCAAATTAAAATGAGATATCATTTTGGCAAGAAATAAAACCAAAAGCCTTCAACGATTGAAGGCACAGACTTTTGAGTCAAATAGCTTGAGAACAAATTGAGTAGGGACCTCTCTCATTAGCACTCATAAATATTAATAGCAACGTAAGCCTTCTCATCTCCAATCTCATAGGAAAGCTACAAAGGGCACCCACTGCAGGTGTGGTTACATAGTGAATAGTCTAAATTTATGTTGCCGAAATGCTAGATAAACAGCTCTCCTTTACATAGACTGACCTTGTTTGACTACATAAATCTGTACAAATTCAATATTCCTAGTGCAAATTCACTAGAGGCAATATCAGGAAATTTTATTAGCTATGATGATTTATTTAGGCCTCTAGGGTGCCATTTATTTCCCAGTAGAAAAGTAGTTGGATTTCAGTATTTCATTATTCACTGATTTCCCTCTACGGTCCACTAAAAGTTCAAGTGAAAAACATCTGCTACTGGTCTGCAAACATCCTCAATGGCTTGGGCAGTGCTTATGAATATTTCTGAAGAAATAGTATTTTTGCATAACCCTAATATCAATAGTATTTTTGCAAAACCTAATATTAGGTTTTGCATAACCCTAATATATTGTTAAATATTTTTAAAAATCCTTTTTCATTTGCTATCCCTAAATTATTAATATCTAAAATTCATGATTTTGTAAAGTGCTTGAATATAACCATTGTTATTTATCATACCTATGGGAATTGTGATTTCCAGGCAGCCTGAGGTCAATTATCTGACCCAAGGTCAAGTGAAACCCCAAATCCCAGCATAGATTTACCTAATGCTGCCTGGGCGAACTCTTATTTATCATCCCTATGGGAATTGTGATTTCCAGGCAGCCTGAGTGAAACCCAAAATCCCAGCATAGATTTACCCAGACACCGCATATGTGTGGGTCCCAGACACTACGTATATGAGGTTGAAGTTGCCCAATGGGCCAGGACACAGAGGCACTTACATCCCATAGGTGGGCTGCTTGGACCTGCCACCAAGACTAAGTCTCCTCCAGTCTCCACCACATACATCACATCTCAAGACAGCCCAAGTATGATCCCTCCTTCCCTGTTCAGGTCCATGATAGTCACAGGTACCAACAGGAGGGAAGGCAGGTCTCACAAGTCTGTTCTTCTTTCTGAGCCCAGAGATCCTGCTAACGCCTGTGGGTTGTGGGAAAACAGGACTCGGAAACAAAAGCATTTAGGAGAGAAAAAAAGACATCTCCTTGCAAAGAAGTTGCAAGAAAGTCATTCTTTAGAAGAACTGGTCCATTAAATAAAACATCCAACAGGTATTTCAAGGAAAAAACACATAAAATTACCATCAGGTTTACATTAGTGTTTCAATGGTGATCATATTCATAAAAATGGGGACACATCTTTGGGGAACATCAAGAGTTCAGGATAAAATGCTTCCTCTAAGGGAGTTAACTTACAGGAAGTGCTCAAAATCTTCCACTGGTTTCCCAACTTCCCTGGAACGTATTCCAAGTTTCTCATCACACTCACACTGCCGGCTGGTCATTTTGCTACCTGACGTCATTTCCTCTCACTTTCTGCCTTGCACTCTGGCTCCAGCCACACTGGCTGTTTTTCAGAGGAGGCTCCTACCTCAGGCAAGTATTTGCTGAATGAATAGAGGATCATGAGTTTGAAAGTCTGAGAAACAAGGACCTGCAGAGAAACACTTGCTCCTGTGTCTTTCCCTCTGGCCCCCAGAGAGGTTGCAGTGAGGACATTTCAAGCATGACGTTCAGCAGAGCAGCGGAATTCCCCAAGGGCCCGGGGGACTCAGGGCAGACAGCCTCTCAGCTCTCCTCTCACCTTCCTCTTGCTCAACTTAGAACATTATCTCCTGGCCTGCCCCATCCCCTACATCCTGGCCCCTCCCCACACACCTGGCAACACTGGGGAGCCTCCCTCTCCCAAGGCCCACCCAGCCACACTGGCCTTAAGTGGGTATCATCTATCAGTGAAGTCATTCCCTTCTGGGCACAAAATCTTGCCCTTTGTTGCTGCCCTTCAGCTCAGCCCCCTTGTGCTGTATTTTCAATCAACCTTTTTTATTAATTTTTTTTGAGATGGGGGTCTCCTTATGTTGCCCAAGCTGGTCTTGAACCCTGGGCTCAAGTGATCCTCACTCCTCAGCCTCCCAAGTAGCTGGAACTACAGGTGCACATCACTGGGCTTGGCTTCAACCTTCTTTTAAGTAGTCTCTGTTTAGTGGGCTATCAAGGCATCTGCACTTGATCTTAGCCAAAAGGCTAAAAAGTGATCTGAATCTGCCTACACAGTCAGGACGCTGTGTGTGTGGTGGGAGGTGGGGGTGCAGAGGGAAGGGGCCTTCTTTCACAGTATCTCAAAAAAATTAGACTTCTTAAATGCCACTGCTTAGTAAAAGGGACCAAAAAGGAAAGAGGTAAAATTCCTGAGAATCAATGAAGATAGGTTGTGAGCTATGCCAAAAAAATTCTAAAGTAATAATTTGTGCCAAATTGTTTCTTTTGTTGCATACCTAAGGTAGCTTTATGATCAATCTCTGTATCTCTCTTTCTCAAGCTTGACTGCACACTCTAATCACTTAGAGATCATTGAAGAAAATTTTGCTGCCTGGGATTGATCCCCAGGGATGCTGACGTGACTGGGCTGGAGGGTGGCCTGGACATCGGTAGTTTTAAAGCTTCCCAAGAGAATCTGGTGTGTAACTTTATATCATCAGGTGGTGTGATGTTCGGTTAGATTATATACCTATATTTAAGTACAATTGATTAGATTACATACCTATATTAAAGTACAATTGAGAACAGTCATACTGAGTCACAGTTGAGCCACTGTGCTATGGACACCTGTTAGTATGTTTTACAAAGAGTATCTGAGAATCCAGTCATGCTTAGCATCCTAAATTGGGGATGTTAAGCAGGTTTCTTCTTTATTCTCAAAAATGTGCCTATTTGGCAGCAAGGTTAAGGGTGGAGGAAGTGGAGGGGAGGATTAGTGAGTGATGGGAAAGAACACAGTCTTGGGCATCAAGCAATTTTTCACTGCAGTTTGCTCTTAGAAATTCTAATTTTTTTCTTCAGCATTGAAAATTGTGATATTTTATCCAAAAAGTGAGATGTTCAGTCTATTCAAGAAAATAAATATATTGCTGAGGTACTTGACTGGAAATCACAGAACAGATAGCGTCAGGTGTATGGAAAATGCTTTTGTCTCCTTCACCGTGAACACACTTCCCCTCCGCAATGGAGCTCTTTTCTTCACGCAGCATGCTAGACACGTATTCTGTGGCCACGATACTGTCATATTTAAAATTTCACAGTACTCTCAGCACCACGTCAGGATCAGAAGGCATTTTGTGGACCAACTGTTCTTTGTGCATTCAGCCGTGCCTCAACTGGCACTCTGGTGCCCCATTTTTCAGTTGTGTCCTCACAGCTGCTTTGCTGCGGACACAGCTGGTCTTGTCTGTGTGGATCCCAGTACACCTTTCCCAGTTTATCTACAGCTCACAAGCCAATCATTTTGCCGGATGGAAATCTTTGCTACTCTTTGCACAGGCTTTCAGTGACCAAGAGGACAAAAGATCACCGAATACTTCTCCCTCACACCGCTCTACATATCACTGGTTTTATACAACCATATAAGCTTCTTGGCAGGGACAGGTGATAGTAATTCCACATGGTATACTAGCGGTATGATGCAACATCAAACAATTTTATCTGATCAAGGAATTTGATAGCTTGTTCTGTGATTGCTCAAAAATATGTGAGTCTGGTTTTACAAGCTCCTCTGTGATACTGAGACTTGCACCTGTTTTTGCTACAAGGGACACAGCACTAAATGATACCTACGTGCTGTGGAGCTCATTTCCTATTAACAAACCTCTTACTGGAAGGTATTATTTCCTGCTTGTCTTAAAAAATGCTCAATATACTTACAGAGGTCATTACATTTTGCTTAAAATGTCATGAACATGTCAATCATTTTATGCCACATCTGGAGAAATGTTTATACACCAGGGACCTGAAGGAAGATGGAGAAAGTTTTGCTGTTCAATTTATTTCTCTCGTACTTTCATTTGACTCAAAGCTGGTTTTAGGTTTATCACATTATTCTGTGCTAAGGGATTTACGTTGCTATTGCTATCTATGATTT
Source organism: Lepilemur ruficaudatus (assembly GCA_963574885.1). NCBI lineage: Eukaryota > Metazoa > Chordata > Mammalia > Primates > Lepilemuridae > Lepilemur > Lepilemur ruficaudatus. The sequence goes on along the minus strand of CAUYRT010091114.1, from coordinate 22,304 downwards.
CCCATCTCAATGGGTAACTTTGGAGCCACTGAACCTTTTTAGTGAAGTTGAGGATGTAACAAACACAGGAGTCAAAACAAATTATGCAAAATTGTGAAGAATAAACCCACAAATGGTGTGAGAATATATTAGCTGAGAAGGATTGCTCCAAGTAAAATGCTTACCAAGGCCAAAGGATGAATTCCATCCTCACAGCACATGCTACCATTGTTAAGAAGGAAAAAAGAGTTCCATGCAAATCACACTAAATGTTTCATTTCGTGTTTGTCAAATGCATGTGAATAACATTGCTTCATCCCTTTATTCCTCCGAAACTGCCAAAGTACGTGTTCACCCCTTGACAGATCCCCGCTGAGAAGTGTGGGACAGGAGCCCCCATGTGGCTGGGGACCATGCCTATGTTCTCCTTTTGAACCCTGCTGCCCAGCCTGGGACCTGCACGTGAGCAGCTTTATAGATACTTGTTGAAGGAATGGGCACACCCCACCCACAGTGAGCCTCAGATACATGAAGTGTTCCTGATTTCTTTCATTTTATCATCATATTCCACTCTCAGGCCCCTACTGCATGTTAAAAAGTAGATGCAAACACATCATATTTTTCTGCCTACTCAGAACATGCAAGGGATAACAGTAACGCCTGAGCCAAGGATGACAAATCTATTTTTATTTGTGTGTCAACAATAATTAACTGGTAGTGACTGCTTGGAGCACTGGAGTGAGAAGGATTCTGAGGTCACATTTGATTTCAGTGGGAAAGAGGGTGTTGATCAATTAGTAGTGGGGCTATGGGTTGGGAGTGAAAAATGGTATTACACTGGCTATGCATTTTCCATTCTCATCTTTAGCGTGTTATTTTGACAGTAAAAGCTAAACACTTTAAGTGCTAATGGCAGATTTGAAGGTGCCAGCAATAAGGTGGAGGAGTGATTGAAAATATAGCACTTTGACGGATTCTCCAAAAATCCCAAAGCTTTACCTGCCTACAGCCTGCCCCATACAGGGTACTAGCTGAGGCTTTGGGGACAATAAGAGACAAGTCAATAGTTTCCTTACCTGGCTGTGCATCAGAAATAACTGTGAAATTTTATAAAATCAATTCCTCAATTGAGACCTACTGGATCATATGCTCAGGGACAGTATTTTGGGTTCAGTATTTTTTTTTTAAATAATTTTTGATGACTCACAGGCACATGTAAGTTTGGGAAACAGTGATAAAAATCTACTGGGGGGAACTGAAATCTGAATCTTTCTCAGAGGATGACTAGGAAGCTGTTTGCCAAAGCTGCTCCTTAGGGATTCTACACAGCAATGCTTCGTGGTGTATTTCCAGACTCCAATGTCCAGATATCTGCCTGTCTCTGTTTTTTTAGCAGCCATTGATAATCATTGCCTAGGTCCTTTAATTCTTTAGGGTTTGAAAATTAATGATATTCTAATTATATCACTTCTTTTTCATATATTAGCTAGAATATTTCTATAAAGAGAAATTTGCCTCTGTAATTACTATTGCTTCCCACTTTAATAACTAATGACCTTGAGTTACAATTCATATAGGGAAGGCAGGATCAATCATTGACTTACCATTTATTTGTCAATTTTTAAAGTAATGAGTTTAACATCCTTCAAAGGTGATCATAAGGTTTTTGTTTTGTTCTTTTGGTATCATTTTGAATCCATGAATAAAAAACATTTAAAATGTTTCAATCCATTGCCACGTAACTACTGCCTATTGATCCTGTTAGTGTCCCACCTAGAATCAGCAGGAGCCTCTTTAAGTGAGTGCCTTAGTGTTTTGACATGACCCTAGTAATCCTTGATAGATTCTTTGCATTCAGGTTTGACAAGATGTTCCAGCCTCATCTTTTACCTGGAATCAGCCATTTCTCCAAGGAGCTTTGGTTATTTTTAGTGGTAAATGGCATTTAGAGGTCGCAGTCTTGAGTGCTATGGTGTTCATTACTGCTGGACTGGTTATTGTTTCTGGGGCTTCTAAAAAATGGCTTAAAAGGCCAGGAGTGTTGACTTACACCTATAATCCTAGCTCTTTGGGAGGGCGAGGTCAGTAGTTCAAGACCAACCTGAACAACATAGCAAGACCCCATCTCTACAATAAATAAATGAATAAATAAATAAATAAATGAGTAAATAATATGGCTTTAGAAAAGATAAAATAGATTATGAGTTCGCACTGGAGCTTCCAATTCCAATTCAGTACTAAAGGATTTTACTTAATCTCATTAATCCTCCATCTGGATATCCTTTCTCTCGTGCCAAAAATACTAGCTCTCAATGACATTGACTTACTTTTTCATTTGTTTTATCCCACAATGGTCTCAAAAATAACAATACACACGTCAATCTCTAAGTAGCAACATCAACACCAGCAACAATAATATGAACACTGAAAACACTTTATGTATTCCTCTCACCCCGACCAGTTCTTTTTATCTTTAGGGTTATCCCACTGGGGATATAAGGAAAATAACTGTTATAAAATTACATATAGTAGTTTATATGGTTAGGCAAATCAGCTCGATACACACTGAAGTTCGTTTATTTAATTTGGAGTTCAATACTTAGGGATTGTTTTTATATTAGTTTCTTTCGTTATATAAACATGTAAAATGTCTACATGTCAAATCTACCCAACAAAGTACATTCAGAAAAGGCAAGCTTTGTCTGTGTCCTTTCCACCCTATTTCCCTCCTTGCCATTGGTAATCATTAAAAAAAATTCAAAACTCTATCCTTTCATTTCTTAAATACAATGAAATAGATGTATATGTTTTATGCCCTTTTATTATTAATATGTTTTGGAAAAACTAACCCACAAATTGAAAATATAAAAGGCATATTCTTTTGGCTATATTACATATATATATATGTCTATATAATCTTTTTTCAGCAACTATTGCCATTTGACAGTAAGGGCACACAGTGACATTGCAGGGAGAGCCACACAAAAGCCAATTTGGGCTGAGTGTGGTGGCTCATGCCTGTAATCCTAGCACTTTGGGAGGCTGAGACAAGAGGATGGCTTGAGGCTAAGAGTTTAAGACCAGCCTAAGCAACATAGCAAGACCTTATCTCTACAAAAAATAAGCAAGTTAGCCATGCATGGTGGTATGCGCCTGTGGTCCTAGCTACTCAGGAGGCTGAGGTAGGATCACTTGAGCCCAGGAGTTTGAAATAGCAGTGAACTATGATGATGCCACCGCTGCACTCTAGCCTTGAGACAGGGCAATAGAGTGAGACCCTGTCTCAAAAAAAAAAAAAAAAAAGAAAAAGACCAATTTGCATAGGGCACCTGGAGAATGAATTCTGCAGTCATTCCTTCCAGATATAAGAGATGTGAAGTAGAAAACAGTGGGTTTGTGGGTTTTTGCTCTCTGATTTATTGACTCTGTGTTGACCAAATCGGTGAGAGAGACAATAGATGTATGCTTTGGAGTATCACAGTTCATTGTAGCTCTATTATTTAGGATCCAGATGCTTCTCTATAATGCTGCCGTGCTACACTGGCTGCATATTCTTTCCCAAATGCCTCCACACCTTCCTGCCAAGTGGAGTTTTCCACTCCCCCATTTCTTTGCCTCACTACTATTTACTTCATTTGCACATCATTTTAGCTCCTCATTTTGCCTGTGTTGTCATTAAAGCAGTTCATTGCCAGGGCAACTGGAAATGGTGAACCATCATTTTAGGTTAAGTAGGACCCTATGCTCTATTTGGTCAAATTCCAAATATCTTCTTGGTTCCCACTACTCCTGTGGTCCAAAACATTTGAAGCATTAACCCTTTTGCAGTACCTCTGACTCTGGAGCCAAACTGCTTGAGTCTATACGGTTTCTGCCATTGACCAGCTGTGTGATCTTTGGCTAGTTATTTAACCCCTCTGTGTCTCAGGTGCATTATCAGTATATACCTCATAGGGTTGCTGTGAAAACTGAATCATAAAATGTGCAAATGCCTTAGGATTGTAGCTGGCATACACTATATGCCCAGTGGATTTCAGGTTTTTTAAATTATTATTTTGTCTTTTCCCTGATTTAAATTTTTTCTGTATGAGGTCATATAAACCTGTGTAATCTTTCTTACATTTCCTAAAGGGATTTATTTTACTTTTACTAATCCAAGCCTAATAATTTTCCCTCCACCAATGCAACTAATCTAATTGATATTACCTACTCAACAAATACCCTATTGATTTATTTGTTAAATGGATATATTGCCAAACTTGAGTTTAATAAACATTTAAAAATAAGTGACGTGATTAATATTTTATTTTCAATATTATATTTATAGATTCTACACTAAATATAAGCCTATTATATTCACCATCTGTATAGATACCACAATTCTGTCTCAAATCATGCAGATTTATACACAGAATTTCAGACAACGCAGTTTTCAAGTTAATTCCATTTAAAAGAGAAGTTTGCCTAATTCTAGTTACTCTTACAAAAACGTATTTTGAGTGCATTGACTGATTAGATAAGGACTTTAAAGTAATTATGATTAGAATGTTTAAGAAAGTAGATGAAGAGATAAAATATTTCACCAGAAAACTAGAATTTATGAAGATGAAGCAAGCAGAAAAATCTAGAACAAAAAATTGAATAACTGAAATTAAGAATTCCATATATGGGTTTAATAGCAGATCAGAGATAGCAGAAGAGAAGATTAGTACACTGGAAGATGATTCAATAAAAAGTATACAGATTAAAAGAGCAGAGAGACTAACAGCTGGAAAACATAGAAAAGAGCATACACAACATATGGGACATAAAGACACAGTCTAATGTATGTGTGCTTGATGTCTCAGAAGGAGAAAAGGGAAAGAATGAAGCAAAAACAATACTTCAAACATTGCTAGCTGAAAATTTTTCAAAACTGATGGAAAACATTAAGACACAGATCAAGAAGTTATATGGACATCATGAAAGGAATTAAAGAAAATGAAGTAAAGGGATATACCATGATAATGGACTGGAAAGATCACTATTGTGAACATGTTAATTTGTCTCAAACAAGCTATTAATATATGAAAATGGGAAAGATAAAGAAGAGTAATGATAACCTTGAACATTTTTTTAAAAATTGGAAGGACTTGTACTTCTAGATCTCAATATAAATTATAAAGATACAGTAATTAAAATAGTATGGGTTTGGCACAAAGATAGACCAAAAGATCAATGAAACATAAGAGTCTAGAGACAGACCCACAAATATACAAACCATTTTATTTATGATAAAGGTACCAATGCAATGTAGCAGGGGAAAGGATGATCTTTTCAAAAGTGGATCCACTAGATACCCATATTGAAATGAGTCTTCACCCTACCTCACACCATACACAAACATTAATTCCTTGGTTCTAAAAATAAAACATTAAAGCTTTTATAAGATAACATGAGAAAATATCTGCATGAATAAAAGTGGAAAAAGACAACTGTAAAATATGAAACCATAAGAACTCTAGAAGAAACTGTTGGAAAAACTCTTGTAGATACTGGCGTAGGCGAAGAATTTGTGAAGAAGATCCCAGTGGCAATCACAACAACAATAAAAACACATAAATGAGATTTGATTAAATTAAAAAGCTTCTGCACAGCTAAGGAAATAATCAACAGAGCAAATAGACAACCTACAGAATGGGAGAAAATATTCACAAGCTATATATCCGATAGAGGGCTAATAACCAGAATCTGCAAAGAACTCAAGCAAATCAGCAAGAAAAAATGAAACAACTCCATTAAAAAGTGAGCAAAAGACATGAACAGAAGCTTTTCAAAGGAAGACAGACAAATGGCCAATAAACATATAAAAAATGCTCAATGTAACTAACCACCAGGGAAATGCAAATTAAAACCACAACGAGACATCGTCTTATCCCAGTTAGAATGGCTTTTATTAAAAAATCCAAAAACAGTAGATGCTGATGTGGATGCAGAAAGAAAGGAACACTTATACAGTATTAGTGGGACTGCAAATTAATACAATCTCTATGGAAAACAGTAGGGAGATTCCTCAAAGAACTAAAAGTAGACCTACCAATTGATCTAGCAATCCCATTCCTGGGTATTCACACAAAGGAAAAGACATCATTTTATCAAAAAGATACCTGTACTCGAATGTTAACTGCAGCAAAATTCACAATTGCAAAGATGTGGAATCAACCCAAATGCCCACCAATTCATGAGTGGATTAACAAAATGTGCTATATATATGCCATGGAATACTACTTAGCCACGAAGAAGGATGACTTAATGCCTTTTCCAACAATATGGATGGAACTGGAGACCATTATCCTAAGTGAATTATCTAAAGAATGGAAAAACAAACACCACATGTACTTGCTATTAAATTGGAACTAAACAATGAGCACACATGTGCATATAGGGAAGTATAACTCAATAGAAATCAATTGGGGGGAGGGGGTGGGAGGGGATGGGTACAACAAACACTATCTGGATGATGGGCACACTTATAACCCTGACTCGCATTACAACAGCAATCCTTGTAATCAAAAACATTTGTACCCCCATAAGACTTTGAAATAAAAAAAATTACTAAGAAGAGTACATAAATGTCCATTAACGATATGAAAAGATGCTGTCTACATCATTTGTCATCAAAGAAATTAGGATTAAAACCAAAATGAGATATCATTACACACGAGAATGGCTAAAATTAAAATCGACAATATCAAGTGTGGTGAGGATGTGAGGGCAAAAGGAACCCTCGGCACTGCTGATGGGTTATAAATCAGACACCCACTTCTTGGTAGTACCTGTTAAAACTGAATATGTGCATATTGGTAGTACCTGTTAAAACTGAATATGTGCATATTCCATGAATCTGCAATTCTGTCACTAGGTTTATGCTCAAAATAAACGTATACAAAATATATGTTCAAAAATGTTCATATATACAAAGATGTTCATAGAAGAATTATTTGTTGTAGCCCCCAACTAGAAATAATTTCGGTGTCCATGAAGTGTGTGGAATGGATAAAGAAATTCTCCTGCAAAAGAATTCTATACAGCAATGGAAAAGATCAAATTATTATCATTTGCAACAACCTTATACACTTAATGTTGAATAAACTAAGAATGAATGAATACTGTGTGATTCCATTTACAAGAGTTACAAAACAAGCAAAACTAACCTGTGGTGCTAGCAGTCAGAATAGTGGTTACCCTTGGGTGAGTAATGAGTGAGAGGGGGCACAAAAGAGACTTCTAGGATGCCATTAATGCTCTTCTTCTTTTTTTAAAACTTACATGAGTGTGTTCACTTAAAAAATTCATTGAGCTGTACACTTAGGATTTGTACACTTTCTCGTACGTATATTATACTTTAATAAAAATAAGTTTAAATTAAACGAAACTGTGCCAGGCCCTCTTCTAGGGGCTTTCTTCCTATAAGGTGGCCTGGGATACACTGTGTTCGTTGGACAGTACATTTTCCACCTCTTATTGTTTTCACTGACCTGTGATTTACCCACTGGCCCCGTTTATCCTTCCTCTAACCTCCCCAGTGGTATGGGGGCCTGGCCTGCTGTCAATGGTGTGAACAGAAAGAGAGGACATGAAGTGTCAGGATTAAAGATGTAGAGAACCTCTGGAAACATGAGTTATTCAGATGACAAAAGCTACAGAGAGACGGCGGGATTTTCCCCCATTCATTGCAAGAAGTATCAGTACCCCAAAGATTCATTACTCATGGAATTTTCCCATAGTTGCATAAAAAAAATAGAAATGCGTCTAACTTTTAAATCAGTTTCATAGTACTTTTTATTGCTATTTTGCTATGAGGAGCGACCTAAATTTAATATGAAGAGTTGTTATAGAAACTTAATACATCAAATGTTGTCCTATAAAGTACTAATCCAAGTAACTATTTAACCCCATGACATTCCAGTTGCCACATCTTTTTCTAGCTTTCTATTTACTTCATGACACTCTGTACACACAACCAATGTGATAGTTTGGATGAATTGGTGTATTGATATATTAAAATAGAAATCAATAACTGGAGAAATTCTGTTCCAGAAAAAAATTGACTTTGTTTCTTGACTAAAATGCCTTTGTCACCCTTTTACAACAAAACTGACCAGTTAATTGTGTTAAATTGGTTTGTAGACATGGCTTAAACATCGCTCTCACATGCTTTCAGTTGCTGGTCAACCAAGGGGAAAGTTCAATTTCTGGAGAGAAATGTCTTTATTGATTACTATACCAACAGCAATTACACTGAAACAGAGGCTGGGGAGTGAGATGGTAAGTTCTTATATAACTTGACGACAGACATCTGAAGGACACCCCAACGCGGGCCACTCATGCTCCTTTATGCTGAATACTCCGTAAGGCTGCAGCATCTCTATCACAGTAACTACTCCCTTATCCATTCCACAGGTACTGTCCCTGCCCCAGCTGACACATGTGCTGGGGAAATACACAGTAAAACAGCAAAGAGTTCAGGATCCCAGAACCTTCTTTCCTTACTGGTTGTAATCATGGTTTTAGAGAACTTGATGAGATGTCCTTCACGTTTTATATAGCCCAACATACACTGTTATGCCAAGAGCAACAATCAGTAATCAGGAAGGTCTTTTTTTTTTTTTTTAAATGACATTCTACCTTTATACATGTTGTTATTGTTAAATTTCAAAATCGGTTTCAAACCAGAATTTTAGCCAGAGTGAGATATCGGGAACTGAAAATTTTTCTGCACAAAGTATAGAGGTTTGATTCTTTAAAAATACATGCATATTGTGCAGTAGTTTGTTGGTTATTAAGGCAGTCACTGGATGTCAGAAAATGCTCATTCTTCCACTAGAGGGCACCTTAATGTACTAAAGTGAAGAAAGCCAAGCTTTCCATAATGAAAAAAGACAAATCAAACTTTTGGAAAATGTGAATTTATTTGATAAATGTCATAAAGACACAGAAATACCTAATTTGAGCTGTATGTGGTTGGGGAGAATTATGACCACACAAGAAAATCTGAAGTTAATTTTGTGTTGATTGATTCATCCATTCATCCACCTATCCACTCATTCATGTACACACACCCTCATCTGATTCCCCAGAGGACTTCAGAATGAGATAGTAACCCAACAAATCACGAATACTAGCTTCCTTTTACAGATGAACACATGGAGGCTCAAAGGGAAGAATAGATTTGTCCAGGTCCACTTCATTAATTGATAACTTGACCCCAGATTCTCTAATTTACAATTCCACGCTCTATTTACTACATTCAATTTTAAGATATTGTGGAAGTTCAAAAAGAAACAAACTTCTGTTTCTGAGATTTCAGAAGTGCCACCTGTGTCATTGGTACAAAATAGTGTGTGCTCCATGTTCCATTTGTATTCTGTGTTTTTCTTTTTCCAAGGTTTGTTGTTTGGACACCTTGGACCTGTCTCTTTCTCTCTGTGATAACTAATGAAATACAGCTTTTGGCCTTGAAAATCCGTGGACCTTTATAACTGTTTGTGAAAGAAACCTCTGTAAATAAGATGAAGAAAACATTGCATATTTTCCCTGCAGCTTCAGAGAAAAAGCAAATGGCATCACGTATTATAAAAATGTTGCCGTAAATGCTATTTCTAAATGCTAAAAGGAGTTTGGTAAAATACCTGGACTTTAGATATTGATGTTATATTCTATGAAAGTAACCCTCATCCTGTAAAAGGTCTAATTCTAATTGTTTGACTTAATGTTTTGCGTTGGAAATAAAATTTAAATTCCTTTCTGCTCTCCAGAAGCCATAGGTATGCATACCTTTTCATTTTTAAGTAAGAAGAGAATCACTAATGCTTCCCTGTTCTCATACTTGTATGCGGTATGGTGACTTGGATGGAGTTCTTACTTAAAAAGCTTGAGAGTCTTGTCTCACATAAATGAACAGTGTCCGGAAGCATTGTCCACTGCCCACAAGCTCTTTGAGCTAAGAGAAAGGAAATGATAGTGTTTTTTCTGTTCTTAAATGACATTTTTTCCCTCCACACACATCTCTAGCCTTAAATTATTTTAAATGTTAGGTTTGCTGTAGTTATTCTTAATTGATGGATTGAAGTTTGGTAATTGCATCTGTCTTCATGATCAATGGGTACTGTTCTGAAATTGACCGGTTAGGGCCAGTGGACTGTGTCAGAGAGGAGCCCGAGATGAGTGGATTAGTCATGCTGTGGTTGACGTTGTCCTAAATCTATTGGGCATGGCCTTTGATCCCTTGGTCTAAGACCCTTGCGGAAATTATTGCTCCTGTAGCCACAGTTGACAGTCAATACATCCTTGATGGATAGATGTATGTGCATACGGGTGAGTGAAATGTCAGTTCTATTCTCCTGAATCATAGCTACTGGAAAAATAAAGTACACTGAATTCCAAAATGGATTGGCTTATGAAACTATATTTGTGGTAACCACAGAATTCAGAAACAAAAATCTACTGGTTTCTCTCTCTGTAGTTATTGCTTCCATAGGAGATCAATAAGTGGAGGGTGGAGGTCTTAGGAGTAGTCATGTAAGCTGGTTCTTTCTGTGTTCCTCTCAGCCCTGAGCCTGCTTCTGTTACGATTCTTGTCATGCTGTGTTACAATCAGTGATTTCCTTTCCTGTGTCCTCCTCAATGCTGTGCATACTTTGAAAGCAGGGACTTTATCTTGTTTTGCATATGACTTCATTACTTAGCACAATAGTATAACTCAATAAATGCTCGTTAAGTAAGTGAATGGAAAAATAAGCCTATAAAAAGAAAAATATATGACTATGTGAAGGCTAAATGTTTACAAAATTCAAACAAAGCAAATAGGCTGTATAAGGAAGAAAACATTTGCCAAAAATCTTTGGCCCAGCCTATACAGACATTCAGCCTCCCTTATTGGAATAAAATCTAGTAGAAAGACTCCACTCTCCTGAGTATAACACTTAAGTCATTAAAAGCAGAACTCTTAGAAAAGCATGCTTAAAATAAGGAAGCCCATCTGGTTTTCTATAAGTGTGTATTTTTCGGGGAGAAACACAACACAACATAATGCAAACCACAACTATCATTTTTATTACACCATTTTCAGAAAAGTAAAGATTTACAAGGTCTTCTTGGCCAGAAGGTCTATGAAAAAAAGATTGATTTTCCCAAATGGAAGAGTAAAGACCCCAGGAGGGACATGAGATTTTTATGTTTTATCTAACATGAGTTTAGGTTTTAAAAGGCTGGGAAACAATAATTTGGCATAAATTATTCTTCTGTTCCTGTGCCCCCCTGCTTGTTCTGGAGAGGTGCAGAGTCAACAAAACCTGAGGGGAATTTCTATTATCTACTCTCCTCTGAGGAGCCTGGGGAAGGAGTCGGGCAACTCTACCAGGTGTCCGAATTTTCCTTTAGCTTCTTGGGAGAGATTATTCTTTACCAACCGCAGCCCTAGGCACAGGCAGAGGCCAATGCTTCTGCCTTAATTGGATCTTTATACAACTGTTTGCCCCTTTCCTCCAGTCCTCCCAACCACAAACCCTGGGAAACTTTCTCCCTGGCACCTTTCTCCTCTCAGCTTGCCATTGAACAACAGGATTTCGAGTCATCCGATATTCTGTTTTACCTACAACTCTAATTGGTACAGCCCTCTCAAATTTATACAGTGCTATTACACACATAATATTTTAAGGAAAAAAATGATCAGCAGTTAACTTGAGAGCAGTAAGCAAGGTGTGGAAATTGCCCCTCTGTACGCTACATGGATGTGGCCAGTCCCCTCTTGTCTAGTGAGGAGGAACCTGAAGCTCATCAAGTCTCTCAACCTAAATACTAGTGACTATAAATATGCAAGATAGAGAACGATGCTAAATGATACCACGTGGGTTCTATCAGGTGAATGTGAGCACTTTCATAGGACAAGTGACCTGCTTTATTATTAATAACAAACTGGTATGGAAGAAGGTGGGGGAACTGTCACACATTAAAAGAGGCTTAAGGACAGGTCAGTCAAATGCAGTGTGTGGACCTTGCTAGGGTCCCAGTTTAAACAAACTAACTGCCAAAAGACATTTTGAGACAATCTGAGAAATTTAAGTACAACCTGAGTATAAAATGATACTGATTTTTAAATTAATATCATTAATTAAATTGTTAAATTTAACTGTTAATTTTTTAATTAATGTTAAATTCATTTAAAAATGATAATTTTTAATTTTTATAAAGTTGATTTTGTAGTTATGCTAAGCAGGTTTATTGTTTACAGATATATAGTGAAGTGTAAATGGGAGAAATAGTATTATATCTAGGATTTGGTTTAAAGTACTCCAGCAAAAACAAACAAAACAAAAACAGGAAGTTGGTGCTTGTGTGCACACTCATAAGGTAGGATTGGCAACATTTGAAAATTGTTAATCTGGCTGACAGGCACCTGGGGGTGCTATTTCACTACTTTCTCTGTTGTGAACATTTGAAAATTCCTACAAATAAAAAGAAAAATGTTTTTAATTTTAAAACGAGAGAGCGTGGGAGGCAGCTGACAACAGCTGAGGGTGAAACAGTAAATCAGTGAGGTTTCCCACTTGACTTAGTGACGGTGGTCACTGGAAATCATGGAGAGCTGTTCTAAGGTCAGGTGGGAGTAGAGGGGAATTTAGTATTGAAGAGAAGTTTTTTTCCTAATGGGAGAGACTTCAAATTTTAAAAATCTGATGTGGCTGGGTGTGGTGGCTCACACCTGTAATCCTAGTACTTTGGGAGGCTAAGGCAGGAGGATCACTTGCGTCCAGGCATTTGAGGTTACAGTGAGCTATGATGATGGCACTGCATTCTAGCCTAGGCAACAGAGCTAGACCCTGTCTCAAAAACAAACAAACAAACAAAACTGATGTAATGATAAGTTGAATATACAAAAGAAAGAAAAAGTAACCAATAGGGCAGAGTTCCCGGGAAAGCAGGGAAGAGGGAGATCCAATGCACAGAGGCAGGGATTGGTCTGGAAGAGGAGAAAAGGTGGCTTCCCTCTCAGAAAGAGAAAGGATAGAGCGGATGCAGAATAGGTAGTTGATATGTTTGGATCAAAAGAGGAGAGAGTTGCAATCTGTGTTCTGTATAAAGTAGGAGCAGAGTTCTTGCAGGTGACGTAAAAAAAAAAGGTAGAATTTCAGTACAGTGTTGTTCACAATTTATGGTGATATCAGTCTTCTCTGTGGTGCGCCTGCTCCAGGAGCACTGAGCTGCTTACGTGCTGGCCCAGAGAAAGAAGAAATCTAGGAGCATTTTAGGTTGAAGTTTCACCTAACAGAGTACAAAAAAAAGACAGGGAGTTTAGGATATTGATAGGAGTATTACTGAACTAAATTATCATGCTACCTAAGCTGGGTAAGAAAGGAAATGGGTTGGTACTTTGGGAGGTTTCAAGAATGTAAAAGGGTAATGGGTCAGAAGTTGTAAGGTCTGAGAAGGTCCCACAGTAAGCCTCAAGGGGAGGCAGCTGCAGTCAGAGTGCAGACACTCCAGTTAGCAAATTTGGAGGTGGGCATTTGTGGGTGATGTGATGACAAGGTATGAGTGTGAGTCAACGGCAGCAGAGAGTGGAGGAAGCAAGCGGATAATTGGATTGGAAGTCATTTTCAGCATTCCATCAAGAAGCTGAAGTCTTTGCTCAACAGTCGTAGGCCAAAATTACTACGCTATAATAATGCAGGACACTCAGAGGGAAAGAATCATTTTTCAGAGCTTTCCTAGGGAACAACACACTCAGAAAATAATGGTGTCACCTTGAACTTTTGAAATTCCTTTGCTCAGATAGCTCATGCACTATTTTTCATCTTCGCAACATTCTTACAATGCAAAAAAGGGGACAGATATGGAGGACTGTGGGACAGAAAGTCTATACTTTATTAAAATAGGGTTCTCAGAAGTTAATTGACTCCCATTTGTCTTTTCAAGCCTAGAAAGAGCCAGCCTGGAGACCTCTGGGGCAAGGAGGCAGGCTGGGACTCACAGAGCCTAATGCCACGACCTGCTCCATAACTCTTCCTCCCATTGGCTGGCGGGCAGAGGCTTAGGACACCTGCAGTCCCAGCATGCCTTCCCTCCCCTGGAGTCATGGGCTGACTCCACCAGCAGGTTGCTAATGAATCTGGGACTGTGACACAGTTACTGTATGGCTCAGTCCCCCCTACCCAGCCTGCTCACAGCCACCCTGTTCCTAGGTCTAAATGAGCCTGGCCACACTCGTGCAAAATGTGCCCGTATCTCCTTTTCTCCTCCACTCTGCCTTGTGTTCCAGTCAATCTTCTATCCTCTACTTGCACAGTGGGAGAGTCTCCTCACTTGCTTCTCTGCTTTCTGCCACAATTCAGGTTTATTTATGTACATCCATGGATCTCTTCTGAAGGTTCAGTTGGCAGCGAGGCACCGAGGGGAATCAAGAAACCCTCTGCAGAGTATTTGTCATCATTTATTTTCAACAATATTTATAACACAGTACTAGAAGCTAAACATTGAGCCTAGTGATAAAGAACAGAGTAAATAAAAACATAAATCTTTCCCTTTCAATGGACAAGGACAACTGAATTAGAAGAAATGAGGCAAAAGAAAGAAAAATACAATTGACACATTTAAATAGTATAATACTGTTTATTGTAAGCACAAAAGGGTTATTCAAGTGCTTTACAGATTAAATGCTGCCTTTAGCCTAAATACACATTCTCAGTAGAGCCTTCAAGACCCAGGAAGAGGAGTAATTCCCCTGTGGCTGAGGACTTTTAGAGGCAGGGCCACACCGTGGGCTGATGATTCTAGGGGCCCTCTGCTAACTGATGTACACAAAGTAGATAAGTTCCCAACTTGCTCTTACCTCACACATCCCTGAAGACCAAAGAACACCTTGGAAATACTAATACTAGTGTACTGTATTAGTTTCATTATTAATAGAAAGATGCATCAAACCACAAGGTTATAATCTGCTGTGTATCACGCACTAGAGTCATAATTTTTCTCAGCCACATTTTAACAACATACTAAATATTCTTTACGTCATTTTAGAGCAATGATTATTCCACCTGGAAATACTCTAAATGTACTTCAAAAATTCAGCCAGCAAGAGGCTCGCTTTTGCCTGGTGAGTTTACACCACCATACTTCTGCATCGCCTCCTCTTATTCAGGAAATTCCAATGTAGTTCTATCTTGACACTGATACCCAGATTGCCATAGATCATAGGATTATCTTCAGTCCCAGGGCTCAGTCCATTGTTAGGGCACACATGCACATTTATCAATGAGATGAACATCCTGTACAGAAAAAACCTCCCAACAAACCTGTACTTTTCTGTCTCATTTAAGGGCCAAGTTTGGTCTGGATACTGGGTGAGAGGCAACTCTATTCTTCACTGCTCCCACTAAGTAAACCCAACAGGACTGTGTCTGAGATTAGCATGGTTTCAGGATCTGGGCAATATTAGGTCCCATAATGTCCTGACTACAGAAGGTAGATCTGAAAATTTTAAAGGGGGAGAAAAAGAATTTTAATGTGATTACAGGGAGCAAAAAGATATTGGTAGATCTTCCAATTTAATGAATAGTTATTATTTTCTAAACACTTTTGCAAGTATAATATTGATTCTTAAATAATTTCACTTTCTTTAACTGCAAAATTTCAAGATGTATAAATTTTTATACTAGTTGCAAATTTCAAATTATATACGGATTTAAACATCATTTATAAAATTTAAACTGTGCTAGGAAATGAAAAGGAAAAAGTAATACTTATATCCATATTTTCCAGATATATCTATCACCATTTCTGCTCCCAAGTTATTCTGAGAATGTCCAAACAAATGTTTTTTCCAAATGAATTCAATACTTGTAATGTTTCCAATGTTAACATCTGTATCAGTTAATTTTGCGTAAGTCATACCTGGTTCAAGTTTTCCACTGTAAACAAAAATAAGACTCATCAGCTTGCACTGGGTATTTGCAATGCTGAATGAAAGAAAACACACCTGTCTGAGTACCGTGGAAGAGAAACTTATATTTGCTGGCATTCGCTTATAGATTTATTCTTTCCATTCACATTGATCAGTATCTCAGAAGAGCATGGTTCTGAAATTTGAAAGAAAGGTGAGGTAAGTGGAAAGCGTGGCTAGCTGATTTTTAGGGGATGCTTAGCGAGGCATTACCGTGATGAGTTCTCCATAGTGAAAGATCTTGGTAGTTTCAGAAACAAGATTATTATACTGACACTGGAAAATCAAGAAACCATCAATTTAGGACTAAATTTACACAAGACTGATCTATAAGCCAGAATCCTGTTTATCAATTCACAATGGGGAAATGCTTCCTTTTTGCTAAATAGAATGCTCCCCTACCCTTTCCCTGGTCCCTTCTTTATCTGTATAAAAGGAATTGAGTAACCAAACCAGTGATCGAAAGATGTTTTGGTGATCATGGCAACAGAACAGAGACAGGGGGATTATATTGAGGCATAAGGCATATTCCATCCAAGCCAAAATGAAACTTTATAAAAGGTTTCTTCCCAACAATGCAAAAACTCTTTTTTGCGGTTCAGATTGCTACTGGCACCCAAACCAACATCTCTTACCCCCGTAACGGTTACCTGACTCCCATTTTCTATGTCTGTTGATACCCATTCACCTTCTGATGATACAGTCCCTTTTTTGGTTGTGTCAGTAACATAAATTAAGCTATAGTTAGTAACTGATTAAGCTACAGTCCAATCTAAACTTGTCCCACTGTTGTTCCCTACTATATCATCTTGCCTTATTTTCTTCCTAACTTACCACTATTCTTTTATTCATGAATTGTTTGTCTCCTCTAACTGCAATATAAGCTTTGTGAGAGAAGGTCATGTATCTATATCCCCAGCAAGTCGAACAGTTTCCGGCACAGCGTAGGCACTTACATATTTGTTGAATGAATAAATAAATGTTGCTGTTCCTAGGGTCTGTCTGACTCTATTACAAGTAGAATTAATTCACTTAATTACCAGAGGGCAAATTTTCTCCAACTTCTTAAAGGTAATCTTCCTGTCATTGCATGAACTACCTTCACTCAGCACTCATACAATGCAGCCCTTCCTGAAAGTTTCCTTAGAAGCCCAATTAACTTAAACTGTAACCTATGAAGCTGGACAAAAATAGGAATAGACTAGCATACAAATTCATCTAGCTGACTTCATTTCAAGATGAGAAATTTGCTGTGAACCTTAAGTGCTTAATTGTTCTAAAAAGAGGATTGGGCAACCATTCGACAACATTACACACAGCTTCTTTAGATGTTACCAAAAAAAGCATAGAGATGTGGAAACACTCCCACAAATCTTAAAAGAGGCACAAACTGCATATTCATCACCACCTGCCCCAGGCCAGGTGCCTTTGTACAGGGCACAAACCAGACAGCCTTACCCAGTGTCCTGTGAGCCTCAGAGCCACAGGGACACTGTTGTGTTGAACTGTTCTCAGATGGACGCTTAACAAAGCCATGAAGAACAGGTAGGAATGAAATATGACAAGACAGGGAAAAGTGTTTGGGACAAGGGAACAGCATCAGTGAAGTCCAGAAGAGAGGAAAGGTTGGGATCTATTCAATGCTGGGGAGGGCACACAGTGTGACCTTGTTAAACTGGAGGTGAACAAAGCCAAGCGGTGGAAGACATGGCTAGAAAGGTTGGCGGGCACCTGGGCACCCCAGGATCCAGATGATCACTGACTGAACTTATGCTCACAGGCAGCTGCACTCAGGCAAGATGATGTTCAGAAACTCTACCAGTGATTTGGCTGATGCATCTTAACTGACAAAATAACCACAAAATCTTTGCTTTTTATGCCTGTGCCCAGTATTTGAAGATAATGGAAATCATAGAGATGAAACACCTAATCCATTCATCTGTTTGCAAAAAAGTAGCAACTAATTAATATGTATAATGTTAATTCTGAAATAAATTATGGAATTAAACAATAGAAGTGAAACATGTCATTCAGAAATACTAAGGCTGATCAAATGCAAGATTAAGGAAAACTCAAGACAAAAGGAGACCCTAGCAAAAGATACACAGTGAACATCTGTGCTAGTTATTCTGACCTTTGACTGTTCTAACACATGTCCTGTATCTGTGGGTATTACTTAGATAGAAATTATTTCCCAATTGTCCTGCCTACACAGAGAAATATGGTCCCTTGAGTGATTTCACTTCCACTGAGTTTTACAGACAATTTGTGTCTCCAACCTGGAAATGAAGGAAACAAGAAAAGAAAGGAAGAGAAAGGGTTAAAAATACCCGAGAAGCGTGACATCCTGAGCCCTTTGGTGTAAATACAACTTTCAGGGTTGTATTTGGACAGTGCTGCACATATTCATGAAAAAATGCAACTTTAGTTTCTGTGAATTTGGTGGAAAACTACATTTAAAAATACATATTAAGGTGAAAATTTTAATTTTCAGAGTCAAATAGTTTAATGACATTTTAAAAAGAAACTTCTTTAATTGTCCAGGCATTTTTTATGACTTTTAAAAATGAAAGTTGTATGTCTTCTCTTGTCTATTTCTTTTGCGTGTATACTTTCTACAGCCAAGTTTCTATTTGCCATAGTTTGACAACTAGTTCAGAAAAAAATCTAGAAGACTTATTGGGCAAGAAGGTGTGTGCTTTTATAATCACTTAGAGGCAAAGTAAATCATCCTTCCTCTCCTGCGGGGCTATGTGCTAAGAATGTCCAGTCCGTATAGATATAGGCGAATATGATATCTGCCAACAGGATAATTCCCTTGCAAATGCTCAACTATAACTTAAAAAAAATCAGGAACTAAACAGATCTTTTATCCTGAATTCCAAAATTATTGTATGCTTAATAATAAATTGAAAAAATGCAATTCTTCATAAAATTATTTGAAAAGAATTGGAAAGGGGGAAAAAAACCTATCAGAGAGTATTTTGAATTCACAAGTTAATCATTGCCAAAGAATTCTCTTTCCCTCCACAACCCAGTTCATTGGAATGTGGCTCCCACTGTCACCTTTCCACTGAAACCACCCACACAACATGTACCAGTGGTTGAGCTGTTTCTCCATCTAATGAGCCTCTTTGGCTCCTGTCTCATTTGACCTCTTAGCGTATCTGGTGCAGTGAATGCCTCCTCCCTGCCTCCTCCTCTTTTAACCACAACCCCACACCGATCTTCCTTTTTTCTCTCTGCCCATTCCTCAAGCTCTTTGCAGGGGCCACTTTCTTGGCTCTTTTTCCTTCTCATCTGGCAAAGGGGCTTTTCTTGGATAATCCTATCATCTGCTTTCACAGCTCTGATTACAGTTCGAGTGACTCCCAATCTCTATCTGCAGACCACATCCCTCTCCAGAGACTGAGACCCATATCGCCAGCTGCCTAGTGGGGCAAGCACACTCCCAAGCCCTAACAGCACCTCAAACCCAACACGTTAGAAACTGAGTCCATCACCTTATTCCAAACTAGCCTCGTCCTGTGACCAAGCTCAGTGAACGGTGCATGATCCACAGCCAGAATTGTCCTTGACCCCCAGTTTTTCTGCATCCTTCAAATCCATTCACCCAGTTCCATTTTGCTTCTATCTTCTAACCACCTCTGTAATCACTTCTCTTTATTTTTCTGCCTGAATTGTTGCAACAACTGTCTAACGGGTACCCGGCCTCCATCTTGCTCCCTTTAAGCCATGCAGAGACTACAGTGATTTTTCTTAAAAAACCAATTAGTAATCCTTAATACCCGTCAGTGGCTCTCCATTCACCCAAAGATAAACCCCAAACTCTCCACATGAAACACAAGGCTCTCCCTTCATTATCTGACCCAATTTGTCTTTCCTACCTTATCTCCTGTTTCTGTCCTCCTGGTCTCTACAATCCTGGCAGGGGGCCTCTTCTTTTAGTTTCTGTTCTCTCTTCCTTCCAGGCATTTACAGATGCAGTTCTTCCTGCCTAGAACACTCCCATTTCCTGCTCCTCCTCACTAATTCTTTAGGAGTCAGCCTAATAATCACTTTCCCTCAAAAGGCTCCCCTGACTTTTCTGCTCTGCACGCACCTTGAATGTGTCCTGACAGATAGTTTATTACTTGGGATTGAAACAGATTTTATTTGCTGTCTTCCCCAAAAGCCTCAGTGCAATGAAGGACCTCACTGCTTTGTTCTTCACTGCATGCCCAGTCTGGCCCAGTGCCCAGTTGTTTAGTAGACACAATAAAAACTGTTGAATTTTTAAAGATAAGTACCTTAAAGCATTGCAATAAAACTTAGCTATAATACTTATGGGCAAATGGGGAAAGAGACCCAGTGTTTAAAAAATAATATGATCTATTAGTATTCGTATTTTTGAGGTGAAATCTATCAGCGAAATGACCCATTGTTGGGCATCCTTCTTTAGGACAATGGAAGCAATCTCCCCGGTGACAGAAAATAAGAGGTAGTTACTTATGCAGTTAGAAATATTGCCCTTTAATAAACTCATGCTATATAATTAAATGATAATAAATCTTTGGAATCTAAATAAAGTATATGCACTAAAAAATTACTAAATTTCCTAATAGGCCACCATGCCTGTTTTCAAAAATAAAACAAAAGCAACTGAGGGAAAAAGAAAACTCCCTATTAGAAAAATGGTAGACAATATGAATAGACAGTCTGCAGAAGAGGAAACTCAAATAGTCAACAACTTCATAAGAAGATGCTCAGTCTTACTAGTTATCAGAGATATGCCAATTGAAACAAGATATTTCATATTCAGCAGATTTGCAAAAATTAAAACAATTGGCAATTCCAAGTACATGGAGTTGGGGAATTCACATTTATTTCTGAAGGAAATATAAACTCTGTCAAAAATAAATTGGATCAAATTTTTGAATTTTAAAAAAGTTTATTGTGCATCCGAACGAACAGTTCTTGAACCAGGAGACCTTGAACTGAAAGTAGTGAAGAAGCCCCCTTGGCAGCAGTTACAGCACAGTTTGTAAAGTGTAAAGCAGGAAGTGCTTTGACCATGTTTGTGATTGGCTATTACACAGTAACATTCTTTTTTAGGGCAAGTAGAGCTGTTCAGGATGATTTGTCTATAGCTGGTTGGTTTAATTTCACTGAATCATGCTGGCAAGCAGGTAAAGTTTATGTTTCTGTGTTTTGCTTATGATTAGAGCCAGTGTTTCAGAGAAATCAGGATGACAAGTTTTTAGCTATGCGGTTATGGGCAGTTTGCCTTGGGTTATGTGTAAACTGTGGCTTTCATTTTTATTTTTTTTAACAATTGGTATTTTAGACAGCAATTTGGCAATGTCTGATAAAGACAGAAATGCATATAGCTTTGATAATTTTATTTCTGTTATACGTCATAAAGAAACTTCCATTGAAGTACATAAGAAGACAAGCAAAGAGATGTGTATGGCACAATTGTATTTAATAACAGAAACTGGAAACAACCAAAACTCACATTAGAAGGGGAATGAACAAATTGTGGCTGATTCCTAAAAAATAAATACACTAGATCTATATACATCAATGTAGATCTCAAATTTTAATATTTAATGAAGACAGCAAATCCAGAAAGACACTTACAATATAACACCACTTATTTGATATACATCAAATGCATTTTAAATAAGGCACTTCAATTCTTTAATTTTATCTATGTTTTAAAATCTACAGCAAAACTAACAAAATGTAAACTTTTTAAAAATTTGGGTAGCAATGCTTGAGTATTTGCTATTTTAGGCTTTGAACTTTTGATTTAATAAACCGTGGACATTTAGGCTAGGACTACAGTAACACACCCCATTGAAAACTCCATTTTTTTAAGATTTCAGCATATTGTGGGGATACAAATGTTAAGGTTGCGCACATTGTCCTTGCCCCCCTCCCCCCTTGAGTCAGAGCTCCAAGCATGACCATCCCCCATACGGTGCGCATTGCACTCATTATGTGTGTATATACCCATCCCCTCCTCCCCCCTCCCGTCTGCCCCACTCCCGATAAATGTTGTTCCTATATGTCCACTTAGGTGTTGATCAGTGAAACCAATTTGCTGGTGGGTACATGTGGTGCCTGTCTATCCATTCTTGGGATACTTCACTTAGTAGAATAGGTTTCAGCTCCATCCAGGAAAATACAAGAGGTGCTATATCACCATTGCTTCTTATAGCTGAATAGTACTCCATGGTATACATATACCACATTTTATTAATCCACTCATGTATTGATTTTGAATGAAGGGAAATTCTAATAAAATAGTAAGAGCTGATACTTATTGAGTGCTTACTATGTACCAGACACTATTCGGAGA
>CAUYRT010091113.1:0-56929 GCA_963574885.1 Lepilemur ruficaudatus | reverse complement strand
AATAGAAAGAAAGAAATTAATTGGCCAACTAAAGATATATATAGAAAAAATGAGCTGGGCATGGTGGCGCATGCCTGTAGTCCCAGCCACTTGGGAGGCTGAGGCAGAAGGATTGCTTGAGCCCAGGAGTTTGAGGTTGCTGTGAGCTGAGCTGACACCACGGCACTCACTCTAGCCTGGGCAACAGTGCGAGAATCTGTCTCAAAAAAAAAAAAAAAAACAGCTGGCTCAGTAGGCACAGACTTTGCCAGGCCCCATGCTCACCTCCTGCCAGGCTCTCATTTAGTCCTTACTGCATTTTATAGATGAGGAACCTGAGGCCCAGGGTGGACTAGTGGCTTAGCTAACCCAGCTAGCAAGGCGATGACTTGGAATTTGAAGCCATATCTGCATCTCACCCAGAGCTATGGGGTGGCCTAGGAGGAAGAAGGACAGGGGGCCACCTCATCCAGGAAATGCCAAGAAGGCAGCACCCTGCCTGGCCTGAGGGTGACCTGAGCTGAGGGGCTGAAGTAAGGGCCTGCTGACTCAGCCCCCCTGGCTCCCCCAACTCCTGAGATTACTGAGGACCCCATGTTCAAGTCCTTGCCCCTGAGCCTCAGTTTCTTGCTTCCAGCGACAAGCTGACTTGGCATGGCTGCCTGTCCCTGTCCCCTTGGGCTGCTGTGGTAATCACAGGCCTGGGCTGACCTGGCTCAAGGGGGACGGGACAGATAGTCATTAGTGCCCCAGACCCTCCCAGCCTGGGGGATGGTGTCCTCCCCAGTGCCATTCCTAACCCCTGCCTGGCTGTGTGGGTGGGCTGGGCCTGCCTGCCCAGGCCTCAGTTTACCCATTTGTATCTCAATGTACCCATTTAACCCCTCTTAAACCAATCAGATGGGGCCAACCTGGGCCTCAGAGTCACTTGGGAAAGGTACTAGTTTAAAATCCAGATTCTAGGGCCCCACTTCACAGACATTCACATTTGGGGGACCTAGGATCTGCATCGTTAGCAAGTGTGTGTGAGGGGGTTCTGACACTTTGAGAATCCCTGCTTGCCATGGGACTCTTCCCAGCCCATTCCCCAATCCCCTCTACCAGGTATACTCCTTACCCACTACAGCACAGCTTGAATTGTCCTCTCCCCAGAGCCAGGACACCTACCCTGGGCCAAATGTCTCTTCCGGGCTCGCAGAGCCCCAGTGCACCCCCGTCTTAGGATGGTGAGCTATGGGTAGCTGTAGTCTCCACTCCTCTCCTGCACCCTCCCCTCCCACCAAAACTGTGAACTGGGGACAGAGAAGGCATGGCTGCTTATGGCCTGATGACCAAGTCCCATTTCAAAATGGAGACTGAGAGTCTACGGCCCTACCACCATGAAGGTGCCTGATCTCATGAAGCTAAGTAGGGTCGGGCCTGGTTAGTACTTGGATGGGAGACCACCTGGGAATACCGGGTGCTGTGGGCTTTTGCAAAAACAAAACAAAACAAAAACAAAATGGAGACTGAGGAAGGGCAGGGATTTGCCTGGGGTGATGGAGCAGAAGACATCAAACAGCAATTAACAAGAACCATGATAATATTAAATACCAGCTAACACTTATATGGCTCTTCCTATCTGCCTAGCAAGTTCTAAGGAATTTATAAATGAGTATGAATTTATCTAATCTTCACAACAGCCCTTTGAGGTAAGGACTAATATTATCACCATTTGTACAGCGAGGAAACAGGCACAGAGCATTTAAGGTAACTTGCTCCAGGTCACCCAGCTTCTAAATGGTTAAGTGGAGACGTGAATTAACAACTTTTGGCAAGGTCTTACTCTGTCGCCCAGGCTAGAGTGCAGTGGCGTCATCACACCTCACACTGCAGCCTAACTCCTGGACTCCAGCGATCCTCCTGCCCCGGCCTCCTGAGTAGCTGGACTACAGGCGCATGAGCGCCCGGCTAACATATATACGTATATATTTTTTGTTGAGACAGTTCTGCTATGTTGCCCAGGTAAATTAACACTTTGTGTGAGGCAGGACCAGGATCAGAACCCAGACCTCTGAGCTGCCTGAGTTGGGTGTGGGGTGGGCTGCTCCTCCTCAGTCTGGCCAGCTCTGCCCACAGCTAAGGACCCGGAGCCTTTGCCCAGCTTCCTTTGCCTTTCTCAGCTTCCTCTCCTGTGAAACTGGGATAATATTGTTGCCTCTGTCACAGAACTGTGGAGAGCATGAAGTCAGTTGAAATCAGAAAAGGGCTTTGAATAGTGCCTGCTGCACAGTAGGCATTCATACCCTTTGCTGTTCACCGTCTTGTCTTCCTTTCTCTCACCTCTGGCCCCCTGCCCCACCCCCTCTTCCGGATCCAGCCCCAACTCTCCGGAAGGGCCAAGCAGGGCTGGGCGTAGGTGGAGGGGGACAGACAGGCCCCTGTTGCTTGGCAGCTGCCTGGGGGTCAGAGGTCAACTCCTCCTCCCTTTACACAGCTGGTGGGGTTGGGGCCTGGCCCACTGGCCCCACCTAAGCTTCTGGGACCTCGCCCATCCCCAGCTCTGAGCCAGGGCAGCCCATCCTCAGCCTGGAAGGAAAGGTTCAGTCTGGAGGCCATTGTCCAGATGAGAAAAGAAGTCCTGGGAGGTGGGTGGGGACAGTCCCTCCGGGCGTGGGGGCGGGGCACAGCTTTGTTTATACACTGCTCCCAGTGGAAGGGAGGCCCTTCCCTCTTTTCAGAAAAGTCCAGATCCTAGCCACCTCGTGTGGAAGGCCCCTCTCCCTTTGCTGATGCGGCTCGTAAGAATCTCATGTGGCCGGGCGCGGAGGCTCACGCCTGTTACCCTAGCACTCTAGGAAGCCGAGGCAGGAGGATCCCTTGAGGTTGAGACCAGCCTGAGCAAGAGTGAGACACCGTCTATACTAAAATTAGAAAAATTAGCCAGGTGTCGTGGCACAACGCCTATAGGCCCAGCTACTCGGGAGGCTGAGGCAGGAGGATCGCTCAAGCCCAGGAGTCTGAGATTGCTATGAGCTAGGCTGATGCCACGGCACTCTAGCACAGGTGACAGAGCGAGACTGTCTCAAAAAATAATAAGAAGAAGAATCCCATGTGCTGTGTGACTGAGAGCCTTTTGCTCTGGGTCCTGAAGGATGTGTAGGAGTTCCCTGGGGGCTGAGGGGAGAATTCCTGACTGACCACACAGCCAAGGCAAAAGCACTGCGGTGGGAGGTGCTCTGGGCAACAGATAAAATGGTGTCTTGGGAAACTGGTAAAATAGAAACTTGGTAATCACCTGATCGATGGCGTAGATGGGAAAACTGAGGGCCAGGGAGTTGTCCAGTTAGAGTTCTCCTGGGACAGGGCTCCCCCATTCTAAGAATGTGCACGTAGCTCGCTCTTTGAGGGAGGAAAAAGCCTCCTTCAAGTCCGGGAACACACGCCAGCGGCGCCCCCCAAGCGTGTCCTCAGCCACCCACGCTGGAACACTGATTCGCGGACTACAAGTCCCGGCAGGCCCCGCGCCGCGGCGCATGCTCGGCGAGCGTCCCTTGGCGAGCCCGGCCGAGCCCGGGGGCCCTGCCCTCCTCATTGTCTGGCCGGCTGGGATCGGGCGGGCGGCGCGGCGGGCTCCCTCATTGGTCGGGCGGTGCGTCCGTCGCGCCCCGCGTCCACCCCCGTGAGGCCCGGCCCCGCGCTCCCGCGCCCGGCCCCCTGGCGCCCCGCCCGCGCCTCAGGACCCGCGGGGCCGCGCGGCGCATCCTGCGGGCGGCGGCGGCGGGCGCGGCGCCTGCAGCCGGGCGCAAGATGATGAAGTTTCGGTTCCGGCGGCAGGGCGCCGACCCGCAGCGCGAGAAGCTCAAACAGGAGCTCTTCGCCTTCAACAAGGTGCGGCGGCCGCCCTGGCCGGGGTGAGAGGGGGCCCGAGCCACGTCGGGCCCGGGGGGAGGGGGCGCCCGGCTGGCGCGCGGGGCGGGGGCCGCGCCGGGCTCCCCCTCGGTGGGCCCCGCTGCTCGCGTCCTCCCCTCCTCCGCTCTCGTAGTCTGGATGGGTCTGGGTCTCCGGCTGACTTTCCGCGTCTGCTCCCTGGGTCTCTGTGGGCCTCGCTGGCCCTGGCTCTGCACGTCTCTGCCTACCTGGGTCTTCGGGTCTCTTGTGTTTCTGTGCGACCCTGCATCTCTCTGGGTCTCTGCCCCTCTTTCTCCGTCTTTGACCGTCTCCCTCTCCGCAGTCTGTGTTGGGGGGGGTGTCTCTGCCTCTGTCCCTGTGTATCTCTGCTTTGTCTCTTTTTGTGTTCCCGTTTATCTCTCTGCCTCTCAATTCTCTCTCTTCCTGGGTTTCTCTGTCTCTCACTTTCTCTGTCTTTATCCTTTTTCTTTGGGCCCTTGGGACAGTCTTGGGCCCCGTTTGTTTTGCATTCACACCCAGGCGGGCCAGAAGGGTTGGGGGTGGGGCTGGGAAATTTCTTCGGGGAGCTTCTCCTCCCTTCCCCCATTGCCCCAGGCTCTGCCGGGGTCTGCAAGTCCCTGGAACACGCCTGGCTGTGTACTCAACAACACTAAAGATCGTGGGGCCTCAGTTTCCCTCGCGTGAAATGAAGCCACTTTCATCCTTGCTATGGGCTCTGGCTCTCTCTACTACCTGGGCCAGCTGTCCTGCCACTTTGCACCAAGGCAGAGTAGGGGTAGAGGGCTGTTCTTTTCTTCCCTCGGTGGAGCCGAAGAAGCCATGGGACAGGGGCTGCCTCCCCTTGTACTTATGTGTGTTAGATTGAGGTCCCAGCCTGCCTCCTGCTAGTTACCAGGCTGGGGTGGAGGGGTTGAGGTGGAGGGGTTGATTTTGTGCTCAGTTTTACCTCAAAGACCCCTAATAGTAGAGCCTCTCACTGCTTTTTGACATTAGAGTTATTATCTCCATCATACAGGTGAGAAAATTGAGGTTCAAGAGGGGATGATGATTTGCCCAAAGTCACGGAGCAAGCAGGGCCACTTTGACTATCTTGAGTTCCTCTGTCAGTGCCTTGAGGGGCTGGGATTTTTGGAAGGGCTGCTGTGGTCCTGAGGTGATTTCATGGCGCTTGCCCTGGGCTGCTGTGAGGAGTCTTGTTGTGGAAGAAGCTCTGGGATGGCTGGTCCTGGAATGGTCAAGGCACTGGGACATCTCATGGCAGGCTCAGGTTTCTCTGCCGAGGTCTGAGGTAGAGGTGGGGGGAGCGGGGGGTGTGCTACCTGGCCTCTCAGACTTGGTGGCTAAGAACCTGTCAGGGACCTGAGAGGGGCCCAGAGGGGAGGCCGGTGCTCAGGGACCCCCCAGTGGTGCCTCTTCCTGTGCTGGGGTGGCTGTGATGGTGGCCTTTGTGAGGTGAAAAGAGAAGGAAGGCAGGGACAGGCCCAGGGCTGAATGTCACTTTTTCAGCCGGTGAATTAGGGAGTGCAGTGGCTACTGGAGACAGATGGGGGTGAAGCTCAGCTCACTCTGGCTGGCCTGGGGGTCGTGGAAGGTGAGGGCTCTCCACTGAGAAGGATGCAGCCCTCTTCTGAGTGGGCAGCAATGGTGTTGGAAGGGGGTGGTCTTGGGGAAGGGGTTTGGTCACTAAAGTGGGTGTTAGGTGATCCCCAGGGAATAGGCCCCAGATTCCTGAGTGTGGAGAGAAGGACGCAGGTCAGAAGTGAGCATGCACTTTGGACTCTTGAGTCTTGGATTCAAATCCCAGCCCAGCTCACAAATTGTCTTTGGAATGTGCACTGATACTGAGCCTCAGCTGTGTGTGAGGTCTCCTAGGTGCAAGGGACACAGCGGTGACAAATATCACCCAGAGGGACAAATATTTCTTCACTCAGGGGGCTGATGTGCTAGTGAGGGAGACAAAGTAGAATATGTAGTAGTTCGGTTGGTGGTCTGTGCTGTGGATAAAATAAAGCAGGGTGAGGTTGTGGAGGTGCTGCCAGGCAGGGCTGCTGCATACAGCCAGGGTGAGTTAGTCACTCTCTGAGGAGTGACTCCTGAGCAGGGAAGGAGCCTGCTATGGGAGTGCTGGGTGAAGCCAGTCCAAGCAGAGGGACAGTAGATGCAAAGGCCCTGAGGCAGGAGCTGCCTAGTGAATCAGATGAGAGCAAAAGGCTGGCTGTTGGGCCTGAAGTCAAGTAAGCTGGAGGTGGGTGGGAGATGAGGCCAGAGAGGGGCCAGATGGTGACTCTGGATGAGCTGGGAGCCCGAGGAGGATCTTAGTGGAGGAGGGAGGAGGACCTGACCGTGGATCCCACCGGCCTCTATGGGGACCGATGGTGGGGCCTGGAGCAGGGCGGGGCAGTAGGGTGTGAGAAGGATGCCTTCTGAGTGTGTGTTGAAGCTGAGCTGATGGAGCCCAGGAATGGGTAGGGCTTGGGGTGTGAGGGAAGCAGATGCCGGACAGAGGACCTAACCCTCTCTCCTTCCTCTATAAAGTGGGGAGCCTGGTGGGGCCACTTTAGAGCTGTGGGGATTTGCGATGCAGGTGCCATGTGCCCTGTCTCTGGACACCTGGCTATAGGCAAGGACTGGATAGAAAGATCAGGTCCAGCATGGGTGTGGCAGTGTTGGTGGGAAAGGGAAGCTCCCGCCATCTCCCCAGTCAAATGGCCAACTCTGTCCTCAGGTGGGATCACTGTCCCATGTCCCCAGTTGGAAAAACTGAGGCTTAGAGAGTATTATGTCTAGCCCAAGGCCAAACAGCCAGGCCATGGCCACGCCAGCTGCCCAGAGGGCTTAGTCTCTGCTCAGTTGGGCTGAGGCACAGAGGGAGGCTAGGGTGACAGGCTGGGGACTGGGTTCTTAAAAATGTGTGACTTTTTGAGGTGGTGGGTCAGGAGTCATCCATGGCACACACGGGGGTGTCCCTCACTGGTGTTCAAGACGTGGCTGGGGCACAGGTGTGCAGGCTCCCCAGGGAGGGCCCTCCTGGCTAAGCGTCGGGGGATGAGTAGGAACTCCTTGGGTGGGTGAGTCCAGCCAGAGGGAGGAGTGGGAGCAAGCGCATGGCGGGTGGGGAAGGGGCCACAGCGGGGTGGGACTGGCCTGGTGGGGAGCTGTTCCATCAACACCCTGGTGCACAAGCCCCCTTAACACCGGTCCCATTGCACTGCTGATAGGCGTGGCATCGTGTTGCCAGCTGTTTCCAGGTAGGGAGGTGGGTGACACCTTCAGGCCTGCAGGAAGCTACCTCTCTCTGGGCCTCAGTCTCTCCTTGTCTCTGGGGGGAGTTAAGAGCCTCTGCCTAGCTGATCCTGGACATTGCCCCTTCGCATCAGACCTCAGTGTTTGGCCTGTGTTTGGGGAGGCCTAAACTTCACATGGCACCTCTGTAAGCCTTGTTCTCCCTTTTTGTTGCTAGAGCCTGTGCACACTGGGGTCAACATAGATGTTGAGGGGATTGGGGACTTGGTGAGGGGAGGGCCTCTGTAGAGCCATGACACCCAGGGGCTCAACCACCTCCCCACTGACTGGAGGTGCCGTCACCCATTTCACTGCTGACACTGAGGCATAAAGAACAGGCGGTCCTGGCTCCTGCTCCAGTGTGTCAGCAGCAGAGCCTGAAGGCTGCCTCAGAGTGGGCCTCCAGGTGGGCCGGGGGCAGCTATGCCTGGGCTGTGCCCCCTCATAGCCCTACCCTCGCCCCGCCTCCCCTCCCTGCAGACTGTGGAGCATGGCTTCCCCAACCAGCCCAGCGCCTTGGCCTTCGACCCTGAACTTCGCATCATGGCCATCGGCACCAGGTCTGGGGCTGTCAAGATGTATCCTTTGTAGCCGTGGCGTGCAGGGCCTCTTTGGGACCATCTGCTTGCAGTTCCCCCGGTGCTCAGTGCTGGCCTTGGCAAGGCAGTGGAGGGTGCTTCTGTAGAGGCCGCAGCAAGTGCTGGGGTCTTGATGGAGGTTGGCCTGGCTTTTGTACCTGGGACACCACCTCATAGAGATGATGGGGTCCTTTCACTGGGAGACAGGATGATGGGGTGTTCAGTTTGCAGTGGCCACCGCTGTCCCTTGCTGCATTTCAGCCAGCCAGTTACCTTGGCGACCCTGCCATTGTCCCAGCAACTGTGACTGGGGAGACCAGGCCCTGGTGCCTGCTGAGGGTGGCTGGGCTGGGGGCCCTGGTGAGCTGGCATAAACACGTGTACACACATGAAGACGTGTGTTCAGCCAAGGGGGCCGGGGAGTGCCAGGCTCGGCATGGTGAGCGCAGCACGGCCCCCACCTGGATCCTGGCGGCTGCACAATGGGCTGTGT
The DNA here is from genome assembly GCA_963574885.1 of Lepilemur ruficaudatus. Taxonomy (NCBI): domain Eukaryota; kingdom Metazoa; phylum Chordata; class Mammalia; order Primates; family Lepilemuridae; genus Lepilemur; species Lepilemur ruficaudatus. Next base: position 48,706 of record CAUYRT010091113.1, on the reverse strand, counting down.
GAGCTGCACAAAGCGGGCATTTTCCCTGTAGGCGCGGAGTGGGGGTGGGGGGCGGCCAGGCAGCTGAACGCCTCCTTGCCTGGAGAATCCCCCCAACTGCTCCCGGGGAAACCGAGGTTCCGGGTCTGGCTGGTGGCTGCCTGGTGAGGGGTGCCACCCCTTCCCTCCTGTGTGGCCCTCTGCATTTCAGTAGCCTGGTCTCGGACATCGATTAGCAGAAAATGAGTCAATGCTTGGAAAGGAGAGGGCATAGGCTGGGGGTATCCTCACCCCAGGGCTGAGGGCACTGGCCAGGCAGGGGTGGGCCTCTGGTTGTGTGCTTCTGGCCTGCTCCAGTGTGGCTGGGCCGGAATGTCCTCTCCTCTCCTGTGGGCCCCTGAGGCACCAGTGGGGGTGGGGAAAGTGTGGGTGGCAGCAGAGCGGCCTGGCCTGCTGTTCCCATCCCTCATGGGTGCTCTGTTGCCTCCACACGTCCCTGTGTCCTCTTTCTCACAGGAACATGCCTCGCTGTTACATGCTCCGAGCTGTCCCTCTCGTGTTGGGGTCTCTCATGTGCTGGCTCCTCAGGCTCACAAAGAACCTGAAGACAGACAAGGAGACTGAGCCTCAGAGAGGAGGCCAGAGCCCAGCGCCCCCTTTCCATCCCTCCTTCCCCCAAACCACCAGAGCCTGGGGCTCTGGGGTTGGGAAACTGAGTCTGGAGAGGGCCAGCCCTGGTCTCCAGCAGCTGCCCCTTCCCTTGCAAGGCTGAGCATCTCCTTGACGACCTGGTCCCCGCCCAGCTGCTCCTGCCCCCTCTTTTGTCCTGTCTTATGAGTTCCTGGCCAGGCTCCTGCGGGGGATCTCGGCTCAAGCTCCAGGCAACAGCTCCTGTGTTGTCACCGGGGCAACGTGGCTGGCTCCTCCCAAGGCCCCCTCCTGGGGCCCCCTCAGCCTCTGCTGTCCACCATCAACCCTGGAGTTGCTGGGACTCTGCCACTGGCACTGGGCACTTCAAGCAGGTCCCTAGACCTCTCCGGGTCTCTGTGTGCTCATCTGTAAAACGAGCAAGCTGGGGTCACCCCTCCCTCAGAGAGAGAGAGTTGTTGGCTACCTGCCTTGGTGGGAGATTTCTTTCCTTGTCCACAGCTGGAGTTTGGCCTGAAGCTGTGGGGAGAGGCAGCCTGGATTCTCCCCTGCCCTCGGGCTTCCTTGTCAGGGCCTGGCCTGCCTGACCCCCACCTGCCAGGCCTGGCTCTCAAGCCCACACACACACACACATGAGGCTGCAGTAGAATGGAGCTCCAGCTGGGTACCAAGCCTGAGCCAGGCATGCTGGGCGTGTATTTATTCTCACTCAGTCTACAACAGCCCTGTGAGGTGGGAGTCACTAGCTCATTTTGCAGACAACGAAGTGAAGGTCCCATAGCAACCCTAGGCTTGCAAGGAGTGAATGGACCCTGCGCTCTGAGCCTGGGGCAGGATGGGAGCTTCTTCAGGAAGGGGGCCTTGCTGGGTCTTGGAGGATGCCTGGATGGTTAGGCCTGGGCTGGGGCCCATTGGAATAGTCTTGGGGAGGGAGGAGGCCTGGGTGTCTCCCATGCCATGGTTTCCCAGTCTGTGCCTGCGTGTTTCTGCCCTTGACCCGTCACCTACAGCTATGGTGCACCTGGGGTGGAGTTCACAGGCCTGCACCGTGACGCAGCCACTGTCACACAGATGCACTTCCTGCCCGGCCAGGTGAGTCTCTGCTCCCCACCAGCCAGCTCCTGTAGCCCCCATGACTTCCCATCCCTCCTACCCCCAGGCCAGCCCAGTTTTGGTCTCTGCTCACCCACCAGGGCCGCCTCCTGACCCTGCTGGACGACAGCAGCCTGCATCTCTGGGAGATCATCCACCATCACGGCTGCGCCCACCTGGAGGAAGCACTCAGTTTTCAGCTGCCCAGCCGGCCTGGCTTTGACGGTGCCAGGTACTAGAGGACTTGGGTGGGGCCAGCCGCTGGAGGGGGGCATTCTGTTGGTGGGAGCACTCTAGGAGCTGGCCGTGTAATGGCATGGTGGGGACCAGAAGCTGCCAGTGGGGGCTGCAGTTCAGGGTGGGGGTGCGTTGAGCTAGGCCTGGTTTCTAGGCTGTAGCAGTTGAACCCTGTTTGGGCTGAGGTATGCTTTGTGAACTTTTTGGGTTCAGTGGGAGGTTTTGGCTGAGTCTGAGGTGAGCAGGTAATTAATGGTGTGAGCACCAGGAGATACATGTGCTATATGCCAAGATCTTCGGACCTGAGACCTGGTGCTGCACTCGCAGTAATGATGAGGTGTCTAGGAACTTGGGGCAGGGTCTAAGCTGAGCTGACATCAATAAGGGTCTCCTGGCCCCTTGAGTTGGGGATGGGAGACGGGCCATTGTGTGCATAGGTGAAAAGGCAAGTTTAAGGGTATGGAGGGTCCCACCGGCTGTGCTTGTTGAGGTGCTGGCAGTATGCCCCAGTGTGTCACCAAGTGTGTCTGGATCCCCAGGTGATAGTATAGGGACCTCTCCCTCCCTACCCCTGGGCTGGAGTGGGGGAGTCCTAACCCAAGAGTGGATTCCTGGGGCCTCCCAGTCTCTGTAGGCAGGGGTGATCTGGAGCCTTCTTGCGAACTTGGGACATCCAGAAGGCTGGGAGCGGGATTCTTGGGTGGGACTCAGCGGGGCCTTGTCTGTTCTGAAGCTCCTGGTCCTGGCCTGGGTCATGTCCTGGTTCTTGCCTTCCCCTCCTGGTGGATGGGAGGAGCTGGGAGCCCAGTCTCCAAGACCTGGGGAACCTAATTTTATCCCTCTCCCTGCTGACATCCTGATGAATAATTGAGCAGACTAATTATGACACACGTCCCCTTCCCGGGCGGCTCCGTAAGTAGGCCCCAGTGAGGGCAGTGGGGCTGGTGATGAGGTACCAGTAGTGGCCCAGCCCCTCCACACCCTTCAGCAAGTGGATGGGCTCTCACCCTCACCCCCTTCCCCTCCTTTCCTGCAGTGCCCCGCCTAGCCTCATGCGTGTCACAGTGGTCCTGCTGGTGGCTGCTGGCGACATGGCAGCCCTGGGCACTGAGGGCGGCAGTGTCTTCTTCCTGGACATTACCACCCTGACGCTGCTTGAGGGGCAGACCCTCGGTCCAGATGAGGTTCTGCGCAGGTGAGAGGCAGGCTGCCTTCTTAGCACTGGCTCTGTGCCCAGGAAGTTCTGCCAGCTCACCTGAGCTTCCTCTGCAGCTTGCCGGACGACTACCGGTGTGGGAAGGCGCTGGGCCCGGTGGAGTCACTCCAGGGACACCTGCGGGACCCCACCAAGATTCTCATTGGCTACAGCCGGGGCCTGCTGGTCATCTGGAACCAGGCTGCGCGGTGTGTAGACCATGTCTTCCTGGGGAACCAGGTATGTGGATGAGGCCCACGCCCCCTTAGCCTGGACCCCATGCACACACCCACTGTAGCTCATATCCTGCTACCCCTGCCCACCCACAGCAGCTGGAGAGCCTGTGCTGGGGCCGTGATGGCAGTACTGTCACTAGTTCGCACAGTGATGGCAGCTATGCCGTCTGGTCTGCAGAGCTTGGCAGGTCCCCAGCACTGCAGCCCACGGTAGCCACCACACCGTACGGTGAGTGCTGGGGAGGCCTGAGCTGGAAGGTGGGGACTGAAGGGCTGCCTGGCCATGGCAGGGGGGCATGATCTGCAAAGTGGCAGTGGCACTTTGGCTGAGGCAGATCTGCAAAGTGGCTGAGGCAGATCTGCAAAGTGGTGATTCCCCTGGGGGATATGGTCGGGGGCAGTGGCCTTGCTCTTGGAGGTGGCAGGAGGCAGCTGGGAAGAAGAGAGTGGTGGAGGGCAGAGCAAGAATGGCAGGAACAGTGAGAACTGCCAGTGAGTCCAGTCTGATGCTGTCCCCCCTCCCAGGCCCCTTTCCCTGCAAGGCCATCAACAAGATTCTGTGGCGGAACTGTGAATCCGGGTAGGTTGAGAGGCGGGTGTCTGGCATGGGTCAGGTCTGGCTGGGGGGCTGGAAGGGTGAGCTCTTCCTGGGCTGTGATGTGTGCTTCAGACCCAGCTGGCTCCAGGCTCACGTGCCTTCCTTCCACATGTAGGGGCCACTTTATCATCTTCAGTGGTGGCATGCCCCGTGCCAGCTATGGTGACCGCCACTGTGTGAGTGTGCTGCGAGCCGAGGTGCTGGTGACGCTGGATTTCACTTCCCGAATCATCGACTTCTTCACAGTGCACAGCACGCAGCCCGAGGATGGTGTGTGCCCTGTCCTCCAGCCCCACCCGGTGCCCTGTGCCACTTGTGGCTGTGCTCACCTCGTCTCTCACCCCACAGAATTCGATGATCCCCAGGCCTTGGCTGTGCTGCTTGAAGAGGAACTGGTGGTGCTTGACCTTCAGACGCCTGGCTGGCCTGCTGTGCCTGCACCATACCTGGCCCCGCTACACTCGTCCGCTATCACCTGCTCGGCCCATGTTGCCAATGTCCCTGCCAAGCTGTGGGCCCGCATTGTGAGCGCCGGCGAGCAGCAGAGCCCCCAGGCTGTCTCCCGTGCCTCGGTGTGTGCCGGGTGGGGGGTGTTCCTGGGGGAGGGCACTGCCCAGGCCTAGGCCTGAAGGTTGGACTGTGCCATGCAGGGGTGAGAGGGAGAGACATTCCTCCTAACCTTGTGTGCACATCTCTGCCACCCTCTCCCAGAGTTGGCCCATCACTGGGGGCCGGAACCTGGCCCAGGAGCCATCACAACGAGGGCTGCTGCTGACTGGGTAAGGCAGACACAGCTGTGAGGTGCGTGTGCACGTGTGTATGTAGGTGAGTGAGACTCTGGACCTACTCGGCATGGGGTTCCTCTTACTGGTATGGGAAAGCCCATCCTGGGCCTGGTGGGCGCTGAGCTGCCAGGAGACTCAGGCATGGCCCCTGGTGGGACTGTGTTATCCCCCTCGCCCAGGGTGGATTGGGATAAAACCTCCCTAGACCCTGGCTTGAGGCCCCGCCCTGCTCTGCCTTTTGGCCTGGAACTGAGCTCCAGCAAGCCCCAGGGCTCCACCCACCCAGCTTGCCTGCCCTGGGACTGGAAAATCTGGGCTGGCCCACGGTGAGCTGCCCGGGGCAGATGCTGGAGAGCCCGACCTGGGCCTGGCGGGCGCTGACGTGCCCGATGACTCAGGCCCTGACTTCCTGCCTTGTCCCTCCCTCCCTCCTGTGCTGGGACCCTCAGGCCTGACTCCAGCATACTCAGGACTACTGGAGTGGGTCCCAACCAGCCCCACAGACTGACAACCCTCTCATGCCCTGGCTCTGGGCACCCACTGGTGCCCGGCGGCCCTTGCTTGTGCTCTGCATCTGTGTCCTGAGCCTGCGCCCTAGATTTGTCTACTCCCCTTCCCCACTCCCTGCTCCCTTGGGGCTCTGCAGTCATCCTGCTGCTCTGCCTATGTTACTTCCTCCCTCCACAGCTGGCTCCTCCTCCTGGGATCCCCTGTGCTCTGCTGTGCACCTCCCAGTGGGGGCAGAACCCTCACAGTCCTCATTTCTCTGTGCATCCCCCTCTGCCATCTCCTATTCGTTAGGGTGGTCATTTCCATGCCTTCCCACTGTGTTTGAAGGACCATGGTGTGTGTGGTACATGTGACCTGGCATACGGTAGGTGTTTAGTAAATGTTTCTTCTATACAACAGGTGCCTATTGTTTGTTGCGTGCAGTAGGATTTGGTCAGTGTTTGGCATATGCAGTAGGTGCTCAGTGAGTGGTCACTGGTTGAGTGGATGGAGGGGTGTGCAAGCCACCCAGAGACCTAGGGGTGGCCCTGATACCTGCCCTCCCTGCAGCCACGAGGACGGTACTGTACGGTTCTGGGACGCCTCAGGCGTGGCACTGCGGCCACTCTACAAGCTGAGCACGGCTGGCCTCTTCCAGACGGACTGTGAGCATGCTGACAGCCTAGCCCAGGCTGCCGAGGATGACTGGCCGCCCTTCCGCAAGGTGGACCCTTTTCCCCTGGGCCTGAGGAGCGGGTCCCAGCTCTGCCCGGTGTCATCACCCCATCCCATCCCCCCAGGTGGGTTGTTTTGACCCCTACAGTGATGATCCCCGGCTCGGTGTGCAGAAGGTCGCGCTCTGCAAGTACACAGCCCAGATGGTGGTGGCTGGCACTGCAGGCCAGGTAGGACTGGGCATCCCCTGGATTGGGGGTGTCAGGGAGGGCTTTCTGGAGGAGGAATAGAGGGACTGGCACGGGCAGAAGCCCAGAGGTGGGGAGGGGGCTCCAGGTGGGGCTGGCTGGGGCAGGGATGATGGGAAGTGGGCCCATCACTGGGGGGTTTGGCTGGGGGAACCACAGAGGGTTGGGGAAGGAGCAGGAGCATAGCTCACTGCCGTGCCTCTGGCACTCACGTGGTAAACAGATGGTTCTGAATGTGTGCTTTTTCCTAAATGTGAGGGGTGGGTACTTAGCTCTAGGATGGCAGGGACCAGCAGATCTTGGTCACCACTGTGTTCCTTGGTGCTCAGCAAGGGCTTTGGTATACAGTAGATATTCAATAGGTGGTTATTCAGTGGATGAACTGAAGCTAGTCTAGGCAGTCAGTGGCTGGTGCTGTGTTTCCAAAGCCACAGGCTAGGGTGGGCCCAGGGTGGCCCCCTCCTCTGTGCTGACCCCTCCGTCTGCCCTGGCGTGGGCTCAGGTGCTGGTGCTGGAGCTTAGCGACGTGCCCTCGGAGCATGCGGTCAGTGTGGCCAGTTTGGACCTCCTCCAGGACCGCGAGGGCTTCACGTGGAAGGGCCACGAGAGGTTGAGTCCGCGCACGGGACTGCTGCCTTGGGCTGCTGGCTTCCAGCCCCGCGTGCTGGTGCAGTGCTTGCCGCCGGCTGCTGTCACTGCTGTCACGCTCCACACCGAGTGGGGCCTTGTGGCCTTTGGCACCAGTCATGGCTTTGGCCTCTTCGACTACCAGCGCAAGAGCCCTGTGTTGGCCAGGTGTGTGGAGCAGGGACTGTGGGCAGCTGGAGCCCCCTCCCACGTGAAATGGGGTCTGGGCCTCCGTTTCCCCTTGTAAGGTTTGGTGTGGCAAAGGTGGGATGATTTTTAAAGCCCCTATAACCTCCATCATCTGGTAAGAAATAACCTGGCAGCTCCATAGAGGACCTCCTCTAAGTACCACCAGCTGCTGGGTCCATGGGGCAGTGCCACAGGGGCTTTGGCTTCAGCTGGAGCGGTGACTGCTCCAGGAGGCTGCTCCGTAGCACGACCAGCCCCTGCCTGCCTTCAGGTGCACTCTTCACCCCAATGACTCCCTGGCCATGGAGGGGCCGCTCTCCCGAGTGAAGTCGCTCAAGAAGTCACTGCGCCAGTCTTTCCGGCGCATCCGCAAGAGCCGTGTCTCTGGCAAGAAGCGGGCTGCTAATGCCAACAGCAAGGTGAGCTGGGGCAGACTGCCTGGGAGCCATGCCCTGGCCCTGGCTTGGGACCCTGGGGGCTGTTCACCTCACAGTGCTCCTTCCCATGCAGCCTCTGGGCCCTCAGGAGGGATAGCGTGAGCTAGGCAGGGTGGTGGAGGGAGAGTGATAGGATGTGGGGTGTCAGGCAAGGTGAGCAGCTGGGGTTCAGGAGCCCCCCACCCCTCCAGTTGCAGGAGGCCAACGCGCAGCTGACCGAGCAAGCCTGCCCCCATGACGTGGAGATGACTCCCGTGCAGCGCCGCATCGAGCCCCGCTCTGCCGATGACTCCCTCTCGGGCGTCGTGCGCTGCCTCTACTTTGCAGACACGTTCCTTCGAGATGGTGAGGCCAGGGCGGGGAGGGGCTAGGGAGTTTGGCATCAGTTGGCCATCCAGATGGGTTTTGGTGGGGACAGTGGGGGGACTGCACCTTCAGGAGGTTTGAAATCACTGAGCGCTTCCCGTGTGCTGGGCCACCCACAGTCCCACTGGGGTTGGTGAGTGAGTCCGGAGGAGGGAGCCCGAGGCCTGGGGACAACAGGGAGCTGCACTGGCCCGTGCCCCACGGTGGGCTTGTGTGTAGGGAGCTGCCGGCCGTTGGCTGGAGTGGAGCCAGGGAGTGCTGAGGAGGCAGCTCAGAGGTGCTGGGGCTGGCCACCATGGTGAGGACCAGCTTCGACTCCGGGCCGCTTTGGAGCCCCGAGAAAGGCCTGGGTGTGTTGATTAAGTCGTTGATTTCTTTTTTTGTTTGTTTTGTTTTTTGTTTTTTAACTTGAGAATTTCAAAGATACACAAAAATAGAGAGGGGGTCGCAGTCAGCCCTCAGTATCCCCTGCTGCCGCCGGTGTGCGCTGCTACTGAAGCCTGTCCCACCCATGCTCTGCTGCTTTATCTCGTGGGCTCTTTGAAACAAAAGCCCAAGCATGAGTTCTTCAGTGTGTGTCTGACAGACGTCACCAATAAGCCACATGGTGCCCTGTAGAGCCAACGCTAATTCCTGAGTCTCATCTCCTGCCTGGTCCACAGGCCCCCTTTCTGATGTCATTTATTTGCCAAGGGTCTTTGTCCCGTACGTTTTCCCACTGTCTGCATGTGGCTGAAGTGGCCCAGGGTTTTCAGTTTGTTCCGCCATCCCTGTGAGGCTGATGGGTTCAGGTTCGAGGCTGGCCAGGCTCCTGTCTGGTGTGTCACTTTCCAAGTTACTCAGTGGTTTTCACCTCAAAGCTGTGATGATTATGTAGGTCCCTTAGTCGTCAAGGTGCAAAGTGGGGACCATCCAAGTCCACCTCTGCTGTGGGGTTCAGTTCTGATTCTCCACTAAATGTTGTTCCCCAGAGGTTTGGCTCACATATGCAGGGCGGGGCAAGGGGCGTCCTGAGTGGCCTCAGTGGATTTTGCCCAGGCCTGATGTCTTATGTGTTGGAAAGGCTTCCCTGGCTGCCTTTCAGGGAACACTGAAGAAGGAGGGGCGAGGCAGGGGCTGAGATAGGGCGCCCCTTGGGGCGAGGGCCTCATTGCCAGGTTCATGACAGGACTAATGCTGGGCCACGGAGGGTGGAGAGGAGAATTGGGGACTTGGCAGGGTTTGGGGCATGAGTGACAAGGACAGAGCTGCATTTACTGAGATGGGGCTCAGGGTGCAGCCTGCAGGGATCAGGGTCTGTGTGGGTGCCTGCTTACATCCTGTGCAGATGCTCTAAAGGCTGCTCATGCGTCTGCAGAAAGGCTGCATCTGGGGCCCTGACTGGAGTCTGCAGCATAGAGCTGATGTCTCTGGCCATGAGGCTGAAGTCATTGGGGAGGCAGGCGTGGGACAGGAGGGAACCAGTTCTGAGTCCCGGGGTATCACAGTTAGGAAGTGGAGGTGCAGGAGAGGCCGAAAGGACCTGCAGTGTGTGGGGAGGCTGCAGGGGAAATGCCCGGCCTGCAGGGAGCACCCTCCTCACAGAGCCGTCCCTTGCAGCTGCCCACCACGGGCCCACCATGTGGGCAGGCACAAACTCAGGCTCCGTGTTTGCCTATGCGCTGGAGGTGCCGGTGGCAGCAGCGGCAGGCAGCGAGAAGCGGCCCGAGGGGGCGGTGGAGGCCGTCCTGGGCAAGGAGGTGCAGCTGATGCACCGGGCGCCCGTGGTGGCCATTGCTGTGCTGGACGGGCGTGGTCGCCCGCTGCCCGAGCCCTACGAAGCCTCACGGGACTTGGCGCAGGCACCTGACATGCAGGGTGGTCACGCTGTACTCATCGCATCAGAGGAGCAGTTCAAGGTGAGCTGTGTGTGCTGTGGAATCCCCCACCTCAAGGACACCATTGGACCCTCTAGAACCCCCCTACTCTTCCTGTATCCCCCACCTGCTGAGACCCTCCATGACCCTCCTGCCCCATGGAAACACCTCCAGCCAGCAGAGACTTCCTGCCAAGAATCCTGATGTCCCCCCAGTCTGCTGAGTTCTCCTAAGATTCTCCTATGTCACTGTACCCCACAAAGCTCCTATACCCTGCTGGGACCCCTGAGTCCAGTCCGCAGGGGCTCTGTCTTACAGGAACTCATGGTTTGGTGGGGATACCAGACATAACCTTAGGACCGTGTGTGAGTGATCATGCCACACGTGGAGAGGGGGCCTGGGAGGTTTCTGGGGTACAGGCTGAAGCTTAGGTCGAGCATGGAGGATGCAGGAGGGGAAGGCCAGCCTAGGCAAGGGGGAGGCAGGGTACACAGGCAGGGGAGGCAGTGTGGCCCAGGGCGCAGGTTGGGATTGAGGCCTGCAGGGCAAGCCGGGCTTTGGGGTGGGGGCTGGCAGGCCAGCAGCTGTGAGGGTGAGGAGCCCTGGGCCAAGAATAGGGCCAGGCTCCGTGCTCACTGGCTGCCTGCCACCAGGTGTTCACACTGCCCAAGGTGAGCGCCAAGACCAAGTTCAAGCTGACAGCCCATGAAGGCTGTAGAGTACGCAAGGTGGCACTGGCCACATTTGCTAGTGTGGCCTGCGAGGACTATGCTGAGACCTGCCTGGCCTGCCTCACCAACCTGGGTGACGTCCACGTCTTCTCGGTGCCTGGCCTGCGGCCCCAAGTGCACTACTCCTGTATCCGGAAGGAGGACATCAGTGGCATCGCTTCGTGTGTCTTCACGCGCCACGGCCAGGGTGAGGTGGGGCAGGGGTGTTGGGGAAGCCTGCCTGAGTCAAGCCACCCCTGTGAGGCCAGGAGAATTGCTTGGGAGTGGAGTCTGCAGAAAGCATTCCAGGTGGGGCCTAGCAAGGCCCAGCCAGGCCAGCACGTGCCAGGGAGGGGACCAGCTGAGGGGCTGTGGTTGGTGTCACATCTCCTAACTGCACTCCTCACTCCTCTCCTGCATGCCCAGGCTTTTACCTGATTTCCCCGTCAGAGTTTGAACGCTTCTCCCTAAGTGCCCGGAACATCACAGAGCCACTGTGTTCTTTGGACATCAACTGGCCCCGCAATGCCACCCGGGCCAGGTGTGGAGGGGCAGCCCCTAGCCCGGTGGCTGTGGCCAGGGCCAGGTCTCAACCCACCCCTGACCTGCCCTCCCTGCTATATCTCCTGTCTGTTCCCCGGGCTGTGGCATGGGAGGTGGGGATGTAGTGCTATAGCCTCAAAGCACCTGCCTGTGGTCCCCATCGTGGCTCTCTCTCTGTAGCTATAGGCTCCGAGAGTCACCCAAGCTGAGCCAGGCCAACGGGACCCCGAGCATCATCCTGGCCCCACAGAGCTGCGATGGGAGCCCAGATCCGGCCCACAGCAAGGGAACTGGTAAAGGGGGCATCAGCCCTGGCCTGATGGTGTCCTGGGGAGGGAGTCAGGACACACAGCTCAGGTTCAGGGCAGGCCTCTGCATGGGGCAGCATCTGAGCCAAGGCTGGAAGCTGGGCAGGAGAGGGCTGAGCATGTGCCTGTTGGTGCCACATCCCACTGTGGGCTGCCTTTGGGTCTGTGTCCCGCCTTTGGGTCTGTGTCCCCAGGCCCTCAGGTACAGAGAGTACTGAGGAGTCCTAGCAAGGGCTCATCAGTTCCTCCCTGCAGACACCTCAGAGCCACTGGAGGCCGTGCTTTCACCCATGTCCGTCGACTCGGCCACCAGTGCCGACACCACGCTGGACACAACAGGGGACGTCACGGTGGAGGATGTGAAGGATTTCCTGGGGTGAGGCCAGTGAGTGGGTGAGGGGCTGCCCTGTCTCCTTGGCCTCCCTCCCAGGGCTGCCAGAGGCTCCCCGACCCCTGCCCTCTGATCACTGCCCCCATCCTGCAGCTCTTCCGAGGAATCGGAGAAGAATCTGAGGAACCTGGCGGAAGATGAGGCCCGGGCCTGCGCCATCCTGATCAAATGAGGTGCTGCAGGGGTGGGGCCCTGGGTCCACCTGGTCCTCACTACTTAGTAGCGTCTACCCTTCACGCCCTGCCTGGACCCCACAGGACCTGCCCCCACCCTGGTCTTGCACCTGGAACACTAGCACTCCCTGAAACCTGCTGTCTTCGATGGGATGTCCCAACTGGGGCTTCAGGGGCTCACACAGATGTAATTTTCATAGTTGGGTATTACAAAAGCAGGGCCAGCCCATCATTCCTTGCATGTCTCAGGTGGTAGTTGGAACAAGATCAGATTAAACCACTTAGAGGTGGCAGCAGTTTGGGGCTTGGGCGGGGGCTGGTTTGGTCAACCCATTTCACAGGCAAGATTACTGAGGTACACAAGGTCAGGTCTTGCCATTGAGCCCAGCCGAAGGCTGACTTGCTCCTGGCTGAGTGTCAATGTGGGCCCACAGATCTGCCCACCCCGTTTGCTGCCTCATGCCTCCATCCACCTGACCAGAAGCCACAGCCCCACTGTGCACTGGGCACAGACAGCTCCTGCTCCCTTTTTGTCTGGCACCCTCCCTGGCCTCAGTGGGTTTTGTGTGGTCCTGTGCTTGGATACCCAGCTTAAGAGACTCATCGAGCCCATATCAGGCTGTCACAGAAGGGTTGTGCCTGCCCTCTGGGCCCCCCTCACCTTCTGATTCCTCTTCTTTCCCTCTCCCAGGAAGGCCAGAACTATCCCAAGCTATCACTGTCCTGCTTGGAGCTAGAGTCCTGGATCCCTGGCTCCTGCCTGGCCCCTTAACATAGATCCACACCTGCTAACCTGTGGGCTCCAGTGGGACCTGCCATCCTGTCCCTGCTGACCCTGGCCCTGGAGCAGCGCCAGCCGCAGGATGTGGGCCCAAGAGTCTGCATCCTCCTACAGGCAGTTGGCTGCCCTGGGGGCTGCTGCCTCAGGGAGAGGACAGGTGGGGCCCAGCACCCTCTGCCACCTCCCTCTCCACACCGTCCTTCCCCCTCCCTTTGCAAAGAATATTTTTCTAACGCCTGGGCGGGGCAGACATTTCTAAAACTATTTTGGTACTTGTTCCTGGACCACCCCCTGGCCTGTGCATGTGTGCACACGTGTGCGTGGACGTGACTGGGAACCCTGCTGGGCACCCACGACCCGGGCCCAGTCAGGTGTGTGTGGAGGGGGGTGGTCAGGATGGGTTTCCCTGTTGATTGTACCATGGGGGTTTTTTCCGTCATTTTGTTAAAATTAGCGCCGTTTTAATATTAAAAATACTGATTTTTAATATTGAAAATAAAAGCATTTAATATCTTTTAAAGGGCAACTACATCTGCTTTATCCCTAGCAGGTGCGGGAGAGGCTTCATCTGAGTACTCACACTGGAGGGAGTGCCATTTCCCAGGCCCCCCGAGGGCACCTGACAGGGTCACCCCATTGGTGCTGCTTGGGGCTGTGTGCTACGTACAGGGCACTGTGGCACTGGGAGGGATGGCCAGGGCAGGGGCTGTCATTGCGCATATTCTCTACTAGCAGGCATGGACAGAGGGCCCCTCCCTCACCCAGGCTGGGGGCTGCAATGGGGGCACTGCCCTAGGCCAGGGCCTTTCGGAAGGTGCTCCAGGCATGGAAGCAGCGAGTGAAGGCGTGCTGCTCGTTGCCCTTGCGGACCAGGCGCAGGCGGCGTGGCCGCTCGTTTTCTTTGGATCGCATGTGCTGGATGTACACCTGGTGAGGAGGACAGTAAGCTTTCAACGTTCCTCCCAGGCCTGCAGACCCGGCCTCAGCGTTCCCTCCACCCAGCTCACCTGGCAGGCCTTCAGACTGAGTTTGATCTCCACCTGGCTTGTCTGGGTTCCCACCCACATGTAGACCTGAGGGGACAGCAGGGGAGGTGGTCACATGAGTGCCTTAGGAATACTTCTCTTTTGGCCACGGAGCTCCATTTACGAGTAGGCTCCTCCTTGAATGGGTGGGGCCCACTGGCAGGGGTCATTACCTCTTGGCCATTGTCCAGCAACATGATGTCATCATCTGCCAGGTCATCTTGGCAAAAGTCAGAGCATTTTTCAGTCACTGCAAAGTAGCCCTTTTCGTTGGAGCACCTGCAGGTCAAGGTGAGGCCGAGGGTCATAAGCAGCAGTGCCAGGACTAAGGGATCTGAGGGAGGGTCAGGGCCCTGGCCTCACCGGAAGAGCCGTGTGTGCTTCATATATTCAGCATCATCGTCGTAGGGCTTCTGTGCCCCGATGCCCACCCAGAAGAAGTTCTCCGGCTCCTCACCTTCATTGATGACCTGTGGGAAAGGTGACCAGTCCCGCACAGGGGCCCAGCCTGCCCCAGCTCAGCTCCCTGCCCACCTGCCCACCTCATTACCTGCTTGCTGTAGGAGGCATCAAACATGGTGTTCAGGATGTCTTCTGCCAGCTTGGCCTCGTCAGGGTCTGATGCTCGGCCCACCCAGGCATACACGATGCCTTGGTTGTCCTCACTCTCGAAGGGAACCTGGAGAGCATGCAGGGGTTCGGGCAGGTCCAGGCCCTGACCCACCCCTGGATCCACTGTCCTGGCTCACACCCACAGCCCTACCTTGAGAATGAAGCAGAACTCGGAGTTGAGGAAGCTGGAGTCAGTGTTGATCTGGATGCATCTGGAGAGGGAGGGGGTGTCAGCAAGGAGTCAGGGCCAGGTCCCCAACCCCTGCCTGCTGCTGTGCCCTCCCCTGAGCCAGGCACCGGGTACAGAGGGCGCTGCCGTTGGTACGAATCTGGTACAGGCTCGGTTGCAGGGTGCTCTGGGCCACCTTCCTCTTGCCCCGGTGGATGATGAACTTTCTCTTGAAATGCGACAGGAACTTGGGGTTCTCCTGCTGCTGTGTCATTCTTACCACCTAGGGGTGTGGAAGTGTCAGGGGCAGCTCCCCGGACCCCAAACTTCCCTTGGGTCTGGGTCCCACCACACCCCTCCACTGGCTCTCAAGGCGTGGCAGGCGCACCTCCAGCTTGCCAGGAAAGAGGCTTTCGAACTTCTTCTGCAGGCTGAAGGTAAAGGTGAGCCAACCCATGTTGGAGGCCTCGCGGCCCTGCCAGAAGTACACAATGCACTGGAAGTCCTCCTCGGGCTGCTTCTCCTCCACCTCGGCAGCCGCCGCCTCACCTTTGCCCTCGGCCTTCTCCTCCTGCTGGTCTTTCTTCTCCTCCTCCTCCTCGTACTCTACGGGTACCCAGTACCTGTCGGGTTGCAGGGCAGTGAGCAGCGGCCGAGCCCCCAGCCCCAGGGGCGGAGCTCGGGACAGGGAGGCGTGCTGGGGCGGCACCTGCAGAGGAAGACGTAGCAGTCCTGCGTGTAGAAGTGGCCGAACTCCTCCTCTGGCAGTCGCGCGAACTTCTTACCCTCAAGCACGAAGCCCTCCATGCCATCCAGGTCCTCATTCCACTCCTCCATCAGCTGCTCCGCCTGCGGGCGACAGGCCCCGCCCGGCGGCGGGTCTGAGCGGCGCCCCGCGCGCAGGCTCCGCCCCCGCCCCGCCCCGCGCGCAGCTCCCGCCCCCGCCTCCGCCTGGGCCCCGCCCCCACCTCAGCCAGCGCCATCGGCGGCTGCCGCGGCAGGAACAGCGCAGTCAGGTCGGCCTTCATCTGGTCTTTCTTCTCCGCGTCGCGCTTCACCTTCCCGGAAAGACCAGGGCCTTGCAGCACGGCCTCCGCGTTACGCGTGTAGTCCACTGTCAGCACGTCGTCCCAGTTCTTGAACTTGGCCTTGAACACCTGCCGGTGGAGGGAGGAAGGTCATGAACTGTGAGGGTCCGGCATGGTTACGGTTAGGGTCGAGGAAATCGGTGGAGGCTCGAGGGGCGGGGTGCAGGTGTGACCCGGGGGCAGGTGTGATCCTAGGCCTGGGAGATGGGGCCTAGGAAAGTAGGACGGACAGGTGGTGGAGGGGGCGGGGTCCGGGCAGAGGTCTAGCGAAGAGGTGGTGGGTTTGGGCCCAGCTTTAAAGGGCAGTAATGGAAGGGGGTCGGAGGGGTCGCAGCATGACAGGTCCGCAGGATTGTGGGGAGCGGCGAGCACACCTGTGCCTCGGTGCCCTCAAGGCTGCGGCTGACCGCAGCGTGGCGCGGCCGGTGCAGCATCGCGCACAGCTCCTGGCCCAGCTTGAGGGCGGCGGCGCGCACCAGGCGTGGGGACTTGCGGCCAAGCCAGATGAACACGTCGGACCAACAGTCCAGGATGTACACGCAGCGTGTGTCCAGCAGGCTCTGCAGCTGCGGGACCGGAGGCTGGAGGTCAAAACCTGGCCATGGGGGTAGGGGATCCCGGTCCCCCCTGCCCTCCTGTGCGCCTCACCAGCCGCATCCCTGGCATCAGCTCCACCTTGGGCCGTTTCTTATGTTCCACAGAGAGCTTGTAGTTGATCTGCGGCAGCTCCAAGTAGCCCAGGCCCAGGCCCACCTGGCAGGAGAAAGAGTAGGGCATGGCAGGGACGGGGTCTGGGGACAGGAGCCTCACCCACACAGCCCCTGCTTGGAGTCGGGCCCCGCCCTGTGGTGTGGCTCACTGCTAGCTCCTGTCTGGACCTGTTTCCCCCTCTTCCCCAAGGTCGTTTTAAGGATACCCTATCAGTGGAAGGGCTTTCAAACAGTGCTTTCCCTGTGCCATTTCTAATTCTCTAACTTGTCCCTTTCCTGCTCACAAAACCCCCATGGCTTCCTGTCACCCACAGAATTAAGGCCAGGTTCCCAGCCCTGGCACGCAGGCACTTCTGTCTCCCCTTCCAGCCCCACCTTCCAGGAAACACACACCCTCATGCTACCAGACCTTTGCTCAGGCTGTTCCTTGTCCAGAAGGTGGCACCCTCTCCCCACCAAAGTCCAGATGGAGCCCACAGCCACAACAGAGGTACATGGCCTGTTCCCCCAACCAGCTGGTGAACTCAGGCCAGCCCTGCACCCCAGCATCACTGCTCACCTTGTACAGCTTGGGCTGGGGCGGCCAGAAGTCATCGGGTACGTGCTTCTTGATCTCGGAGGGCTCCCCACCCAGCACCTCCCAGAACTCTGGGGGCTCCTGGCCCTGCACCAGCAGTGTGATCTCGGCCTTCCCTTTCCGCTCATTCTTGTTAATTTTCTCTGCAAAGAGCCTGAGGGCAGATGCAAAGCTCTCAGTGAGGACGGCACCCCTACCCCTTCCAAAACACCCACACTCTCCTCGTACCTGGCCTTGGTGGTGCTGCTCAGCGTGGCCTGGGCCCCCCGCC
This sequence comes from Lepilemur ruficaudatus, assembly GCA_963574885.1. Classification (NCBI taxonomy): domain Eukaryota; kingdom Metazoa; phylum Chordata; class Mammalia; order Primates; family Lepilemuridae; genus Lepilemur; species Lepilemur ruficaudatus. The sequence goes on along the minus strand of CAUYRT010091113.1, from coordinate 31,691 downwards.
ACACGTAAATGTCCAGCCCTCGGTCCAGCAGGAAAACAAACCTGGACAGGAAGGGGCAGGAGACTGTTGTAATGGGGCGTGGGGCAAGGAACCCTTCTAGGAGGCCTAAACCTGCCCCCACTGGTGGAGAGGAGGATGAGGGTCAAGCACTCCTACCTCACATCTTGGAGGCTCACCTTGGGTCCAAGGAAGCCCCCTTGAGGGGCACAGGCTCCAACTTGATGTTCTTTTTCCCATACACACGGTACATTCTGGGGACCAGGGCAAGAGTTGCTCAGGGCTAAGTTGGGCCCTTGGTGCCCACACTACCACCCTCCCCCCAGCCCTGCCCTTCCCAGCAGAGTCCAGGTCGCTACCACCCACCTCACACACACCCTCACCTGGTGACATAGTGCGTGTCCTCCACAGTGTAGAAGCCACTGGCTGTTCCACCCTCAATGTAGGAGATGTCATTGTCAAACACCTGTGTGTGAGGGTGTGGATTTTTATCACTCAGCTGCCCCCTCTCCCACCAAATACCACCTGTCAGGCAGGATAGAGTTGTATACAGGTGAATTGGATACCATAAATCTGTGATAATGTTACCAACAAGAAAAGATCTGTGCCTATAAACTTAAACAAATATTACAGTGTTGGATGTGCAAAAATGTGTTCATTCGTGTGCATAAAGATGCATGCAGCATGTTTGGATATGTGCGGATCAGGGTATAGGAGCAAGCAGGTTTGTGGAAGAGTGCAAATCTGGGTGCAAAACTCAGGATGTGCGTGTGCGTGTGTGTGGGTGTGTGTGTGTGTGTATCTCAGCATAACCAGTTGGGGCCGGCAGCCTGCTATCCCTGATTAGTAATTTATTCAAGACTAGACTCTGGTCCATCCTTGGCCAGCCTCCTTGGCACCCAGGGATGGCCCTGTCCCCTAACTGCTATTGGCCCCAGCTCCCCATCTCTCTTGGACACACCCCTTCAAGCCTGTGCCCAGCTGCCTGTGCCAGCCCATGGGTCTAGCTCCTGGTCCCAGCCTGCCCCCTTATCCTATCCTGGTTGAGTCCAGCCCCTGTTCCAGGCCTCTCCTCCACTGACCCAGGTTTTGATCACCTTTGGCCTCACCACTCTCCCTGACCTCACCCTGCCTTAGGTCCTGCTTAGCATGCTTGACCCCACCATCATTGGCCTCATCGCCCCACCCTGCCCATCAGCCCCGTCTGCCTGCCTTTGGGCCCACCCGCCACGCAGCCCTATGCACAGAGCTCCCTGGTGTCCCTTCTCTGCCTGCCCCCCTCACTCTCATGGACTGGCACCTGCAGGAACTCCTCGCTCTCGTCGCCCATCTCCTCCCGCACTGTGCGGCACTCAGCGCCCAAGTAGTTGCGCAGGTTGACAGCGTGGATGGCAGAGCAAGCCTTCTTGTCGAGTGTGGCCTCCCCTCCGATCCAGTAGTAGATCTCCCAGTTCAGGGAGCCGCTGTCATCCAGAAAGGTCTAGGAGCCAAGGCACCACTGTGTCAGCCTTCACTAGGGCCCATCCTGGCTTTCCAGCTGCCCGTGAGAGGCCACTCTGTCTGGCACGGGCTTCCAGCCCCAAGATGTACTGCCACCTTTGCCTGCCCACCCCATCTGGCCTGCCCACCTCCCACACGGCCTCACTGAACAGAACTAGGAGGGTGGGGCCGGGCGCGGTGGCTCACGCCTGTAATCCTAGCACTCTGGGAGGCTGAGGCAGGAGGATTGCTCGAGGTCAGGAGTTCGAGACCAGCCTGAGCAAGAGCGAGACCCCATCTCTACTAAAAATAGGAAGAAATTAACTGGACAACTAAAAATATATAGAAAAAATTAGCCAGGCATGGTGGCTCATGCCTGTAGTCCCAGCTACTCAGGAAACTGAGGCAGGAGGATCGCTTGAGCCTAGGAGTTTGAGGTTGCTGTGAGCTAGGCTGACACCATGGCACTCTAGCAACAGAAGGCGGGAACTAGGAAGTCGGGGAAAAAAGAACTAGGAAGGTGGGAACTCAGCCACCTGTGATGAGGGCCCTGGACCCACCGTGTGCCCTCACTCACCTTGAGCACAATGTAGCAGTCGGCCTCGTAGAACTTGCCGTGGAAGGCTTCCTCCACTAGCACAGGCACGAAGTTCTCAATCTGCCAGATGGTCAGGCCGGGCAGCTGGCCCACGTCCTCCGTGAAGAACTCAGAGTAGTCGAGACGTGGCTTCTCTAGGCCCTGGTCCCAGCGCCGCACCTTTCCCCCAGGGGCTCGGGTGTCCACACTCTCCTGGGGTCACAGTGCACGGCTTAACTCTGCGAAGCCACTTAGGCTGGTCTCTCTGCTAACCGCCCACCTCAGGGCCTTTGCATGTGCTGTCCCCATTGCCCACGGCCCCCTCTCCCTCTTGGCCTAGGTCACACAGGCTGCCTTGAGCAGAGCCCAGCCCTGGCCTGGCTTACCTCCTGCTTTTTGTTCTTCTCCTGGGCCACGTCAGACATGCCCTTTAGCACCTGCTTGGCCTGGTCATCCTGGGCTGACTCCTTGCGCCTCCGCAGCCGCATCTTTCGAGCCAGGGGGTCCTTGGGCCCACTCCCTGCTTAGGAGGGGGGCAAACCCCTGAGCCTTGGCTGGGCCCGCCCCTTGGGCATCCAGCCAACCAGGGTCCAAGCCCATCCCCTAGGGTCCCGAGTGCTGTATCCCACCCAATTTACAGAGGGATGAGGCGAGATCCAGAGAGGAGCCCCCCCATTCCCAGGCCAGACCTTCCCCTCCTCACCAGCTACTGCTGCGGCCACTGTGGCCGGGGAGGCACCCGCCAGCCGTAGCTGGTTCTGCAGCGAGAAGTCGATGTTGTACCACTCGGCAGTACGGTCAGCAGGCTTGGGTGGCATGACCAAGTTGGGGTTCTCCCTCACGTCCAGGACCTGCCCCATTGGTAAGCAAAGCTGGCGCTGAGCCTGTGTCCCCTGCGTCCCTCCCGGCCACACCGTACCCAGTTTCTTGCTCTTCTTGTCTGTAGATGTGAAGTCCGAGAAGCCTGGGACTGGGGCCAGGGACCTAGGTTCTTGTCCCACCCACCTCTGGGGCTAGTTGTGGGGCTTAAATGACACTATCAAGAGTGTTCTGGATACAGGGATATGGCTTACCTTCTCCCCGTAGCTACCCTGGCACTGGCCACCCCTCCAGGAGGCCTCTGCTGGGGGACCCACCCCCAGGGCACAGCCCTCTCCCCACCCTCAGCACGGACTGGCCCACCCTGACCTCGATCTCCGTCAGGAAGTGGATGGCCTCTGGGAGGGTCACCAGGCGGTTCTTGTTCAGGACAAGTTTCCTCAGCTTTGGGCACCTGTGAGGACAGGGCCAGCTGGGCCTCAGGGAGGTGACAGACAAGGGGGGAGGGTGGGGAAACTCCAGTCCTAGGGGAAGGGAGGCAGGTAGGGCCCGAGGAATGGAGGGGGCTCTCTGACCACGCTAGCAGGCACAGTGCGGTCCGGAGGGGGATGAAAGCAGCTGTGTTCCAAACTCATGTGGCACTGGAGCCCTCAGACCTTATCCCTAACAGCACCCTCCCAAAGGGCACTCTGGGGAACCCAAATTGGGAATTGCTGGCGTGGGACAGTGGTCTTCATCCACAGAGGCACAGTAACCCATCTCCGTGTTGTATGAGGCACCACAGGGTGGCTTCTGGCTGTGGTTCTGTGGCTTTCTGTGCTGTGAGCCCCAGCGAGCCCGCCCCCCCAGCACCTGCAGAGGCTTTCGGGGATGAGCTCCAGGTTGTTGTTGGCGGCCATGAACTCCTCCAGGCTGGCCAGCTTGCCGATGCCGGAGGGCAGCCCGTCGAAGTCCACCTTGTTGGAGTTCAGGTACAGCTTCTTCAGCTTGGTCAGCTTGCAAATGGCTGACTAGAGGGGAGCCAGGCGGGGCGAGGGGTCAGGGCCAGGCCCAGTGGCCTCCCCTACCTCCCCCGAGGGCCCCGGACGCACAGGTAGTGAGGTGAGCTGGTTGCGGGACAGGTTCAAGGTCTCCACGTGCACCCACTGGTCGATGCACAGGGACAGCTCGGTGATCTGGTTGCTGCTGAGGTTGAGGCGGCGTAGGCTGGGGAGGGTGTACAGGCACTCGGGCACCCGTGTCAAGTCATTGCAGGACAGGTCCACGTCTGGGGTGTGGGGGGCACATCAGCTGAGGTCCACACAGCAGGAGCCAGGGCAGACAGCCCCAGTGTGAACCCTAGCTCTGCCACCTCCAGGCTGTGTGGCTTTAGGCAAGTGACAACCTCTCTGTCCAATTTGTCCATTTGGAGCAACTCCCTCACCCTGGTGGGTCTAGGCATAAAGTTAGTGCTCACAATTTGATGTTATTAGTAGGCATCGTGATGACAGAAACAGTCATCACATAACCGTGTCCCTTTCCCTCTGGGAAGTGGTCTGGGAAGCTGGGTTCGACCCCCTTTGTCCATCAGGAAGCAAGAGAGCTCAGAGGGCCCTGACCTGCGAGGTTGCTCAGGCCCTCCAGGCTGGTGGGGAGGTTGCTCTGGGTGCGCTGAGTATTCCGCAGGTGCAGGGTCTGCAGGGCTGTCATTGCTGGGAGCTGCCTGCAGGGTGACGTGAGAGTCAGGGCAGGGCAGGGCCCACCTAGCGGTGTTGAGCGCAGGGCCTGGAGGGGCAGGCCCCAGAGCCTGGGGCCCAGAGGGCAGGTATGTGGCCATGTCTGCCTGAGGGGACAAGACCAAGGGTGGCTGCAGGGCAGGGTAGCTAGGAGGACAGGACTGATGGGGTGCTGTAACACTTAGGGGCAGGGCCTGGGCCTGAGGTGGCGGTTGCACAGGAGGGATGGTGGTGCGGCTAGGCCTGAGGGGGAAAGGTCAGGGCCCTCCCTGGGGAGGAAGGGGCAGGCCAGACTCCCAGGGTGGCCTCTGCTATGGCGTGACCCAAGGGGCGCCCACCGGAGCTGTGCGTGCAGCAGCGGGTTCCCGTTGAGCACGAGCGTCTGCAGGTGCACCAGGCGGCGCATCTGCGGGGGCAAGCTCTCCAGGCGGTTCTCGCTGAGGTCCAGGTACAGCAGGTCGGTGAGGTTGATGAAGAGCTGGTTGGGGATGGCATCGATGCTGTGGGCGGGCAGGGGCTGCCTGGGTCAGCGCCAGACTCCCTGGGCCCGCCCAGCCCCAAGCCCACCCCACCGCGCCAGCACCTGTTGTGGCCGAGGTTTAGCACCAGCATGTTCTTGGCATTCTCCAGCTCCCGCGGGCACTCCGTCAGCTGGTTGTGGCTCAAGTCCTGGGTGGAATGAGCAAGGCCCAGGTCGGGGTGTCTCCACCCTGCCTCTGCCAGGCTCGGAATCAGGCAGGGCATGGGGGAGGGGGAGGTAGATGAAGGAGCTTCAGGGCCAAAGGGAGACAGCTGGGACCTTGGCAGGAAGGGTGCCTGAGTTAGGGATCTAATTCTAGGAGTGACCTCAGGTGAGGTACTGCCCACGCCAAGCCTCAGTTTCCCCATCTGTAAAATGGGATAACAGTGGCTCCAGGGAATTTTATAGTACGTGGGCACTGACTGGGCTGGCTAGCACAAGGGCCAGGAGGGTGGGTAACACTGACCAGGACTGAGAGGTCATCCAACTTGAAGATGTCATCAGGGACTCCAGAATTCTTCAGGCTATTGGCTCGGGCCACAATGGCCTGGGGATAAACCATAAGGGTCCATGATTCCTGGCTTCCGCCCCCAGAAAGAAGCAGAGAGGCTGGACAGAGGCACCTCCTCAGGAGCCCCACCGGAGGCCAGGCCTCAGTGCTCTCCCCATACTGGCATCTGCTCGAACGGTCCCTCCGCCTCGCAGGTTCTTCTCATCCTCCCAGGGAGCTCCTAGTCATACCTCAAAGTCCAGCTCAAATGTGCCCCAAAGCCCAGCACAGGGTCCTCAGGAACATTTTATGCTCAAACAACACACCCCCCTTCTTCTTCTTCTTCTTTTTTTTTGAGACAGAGTCTTGCCCAGGCTATAGTGCCGTGGCGTCAGCCTAGCTCACAGCAACCTCAAACTCCTGGGCTCAAGCGATCCTTCTGCCTCAGCCTCCCGAGTAGCTGGGACTAGAGGCATGCGCCACCATGCCCGGCTAATTTATTTATATATATATATATATATTTTTTTTTTTTTTTAGTTGTCCACCTAATTTCTTTCTATTTTTTTTTTTTTAGTAGAGACGGGATCTCGCTCTTGCTCAGGCTGGTCTCAAAACTCTTGAGCTCAAACGATCCTCCTGCCTCGGCCTCCCAGAATGCTGGGATTATAGGCATGAGCCACTGCGCCTGGCCAAGGAATCCCCGCTTCTTCTTAATTCCAGGAGGCAAGATGGAGGTGTGGGTCTGAGTCGGGGTTTAGAACAGGAGAGGACTGGACCAAAGAAATCAGAATGAGGACTGGGAGAAAGTCTCGCTTTGTCTTCCGAGGCAGAAGCCTCCCCAACCTACGTACATGTAGAAAACACAAGGACATGGCCGGGCGTGGTGGCTCACGCCTGTAATCCTAGGTGGGAGGATCGCTCAAGGTCAGGAGTTTGAAACCAGCCTGAGCAAGAGCGAGACCCCGTCTCTACCAAAAGTAGAAACAAATTAATCGGCCAACTAAAAACAAACATATATAAAAAAAAATTAGCCGGGCATGGTGGCGCGTGCTTGTAGTCCCAGCTACTCGGGAGGCTGAGGCAGAAGGATTGCTTGAGCCCAGGAGTTTGAGGTTGCTGTGAGCTAGGCTGATGCCACGGCACTCTAGCCTGGGCAACACAGTGAGACTCTGTCTCAAAAAAAAACAAAAAACAAAAAAACACAAGGATGAGAGTGGACAGAGCTGGGGAATGGTGCTGTGACTGCAAGCAATGACAGGAGCAATGGCAGCCACCTGACACTCTCCTGCCTAACGTCCCTGTGGCATCATGCTGCTGCCCCATGCGGTCATCACTGATGCTCCCAACCACCATACTTGCAGACGAGGCCCAGAAAGTAGAAGGGACTTGTCCAAGGTCACATAGCCAGGAAGTGGCAGAGTCCAGCTTTGAACTCGGGGAGCCCAAGTCCAGATGCTGTGCCCTTAACATCTCCAGGGCTCTGGCTTTGGATAAGATGATCCTCGCTGAGGCCCACAGGGTTTGGCCAGGGGCCTGATTTCCAGAATGTCAGAGCACCCTCCTGGCCAAACCCCAACCAACCCCAGTTCTACCACTGCCTGGCTGTGTGATCTGGCGCAAGTATCCTGCCTTGGTGGCCATGTTGCCTCCTCCGTGACACTGGTGTTGGTCAGGACTATACAAAGAATCCACATAGAACAGCTGGAACGCTGCTCAGTCCGTACTGGCTATTGTTATTGTAGCTGTTGTTCAAAATGGGTGGTGGGAATTTGGATTTTTTTTTAACCTTTTTCCCCACAGAATTCTCTGATCCGTATGGGTTATTTTATACAGGGTATTGTAACTTCTTGCAAAAAGAGGGCCCTCTTGTGATGCCTGGGCCCCTGAGCCTGACATGGAGGTGAGCAGAGATACTGGCCCAGCCTGGGGCTTGGCCCGGCCCTCACTTCCTGGCCAGGCTCCAGCCCCAAGCCCCAGGCCCAGTGGCCACCTGGCCAGCACTCACCCGCAGCGACGGCAGGCTGGACAGCTCCCCGTGAAGTGTGGTCAGGTTGTTGTGGCTCACGGACAAGTGTTCCTGGGCAGGGACAGGGGAGCAGAGGCTCAGTGGGGTGGGTGGGGAGTCCAGAGTCCATCGGCCACCACTACTTTGCACCATCCCGCAGGGCCCTTGGCCATACAGGTGCACTGCACGTCTGCGGCCTCCCTCCCTCACAGACCCAGCCTCTTCCTGCATACCTCCCAGGACGGGAGCTCACTCCCTGTCTGCCAGCTCTGCCCACAGCTGTTAGCGCTTTCCTCTTTCTGGAGAAGCTGTCTGCCTTCTCCGCAGGCTCTGCCCACCTGGCTCAGCCATAGGGGCCCTCCCTGCTCGCCCAAGCCCCTTACCAGCTTCTGCAGGGCAGCCAGCTCCTCTGGCAGGTAGCAGAGGCTAGTGCGGTTCAGCTTCAGCCATCGCAAGCTGGTCATGGCCTTGACATTCTCAGGGAAGTAGCCGCCCTGGGGGGTGGGAGGATGTCACGGTGACGCTTGTCTGGGAGTGTGGAGTCCCTGCTCCACCACCTGCCATGGCCCACTGCCCACAGGAGCCTTTGGGGAGCAACTGAGCCAGTTCTCACCAGCTGGGAGACTGGGTACATGTGACTTCATCACTTTGTGCCTCAATTTCTTCACCATAAAATGGGACTAATAAAAGCCCTCACATGACAAAAGCGTTGGCCTAAGATGTGTCTCTCTTGCTGAATTCAGCCCCAGGAGGGCCAGCACCCTGATTTGTGGTTAGCTTGGCTCAAATCCCTTTGCCTGGCATTCCAAGCCCTGACTGGGCTGCCTGGGGTGGGGGTTCCCCAGAACCTCTGCGAAGGCCCCACCTGTGCCCTCACCTTGCCATCAGCATACAAGCGACTCATGGTGGGTCCAAAACCCTGCTGGGCAGAGGCCATGGTTCCCAACCCTGCCCAGCACAGCCTCGTTCTCACTCCTCACATGAGAATGCCCACCTCAGCACCTCCAGCCCTTGTGGCATGAAGTCTGGGGCAGCATGTGCCATCAGTGCCCTTGGCTGGTGCCCCCTCCCCTTATGGCCACATTCCCAGCTGGTGACTTAGCCTCTCTCCCAGTCCAAAGAAGACAAATGGAGACCTCAGGTAAGGATGGTGGGGATGCAGACAGGGTGGCTGCCTGCTGTTAGTGTCAAAGGTGTGTACACATGTGGGTAAATGCAGGAAAAACCTGCCTGCCTTCTTGGCCCCAGCCCCTGGCTGACACCTAAACCGACCCCAGCCAGATTCTGCCCCTCACCCACCTCACAGGCCAGGCTGACCCCCGGCCAGTTCTCCTCTCCCCTCCTTCTCTGCTTGCCCCCTTTGGTCCCACACTGCCCACCTGTTCTTGAGTCTCTAGAACCTCCCTTCTCACTGACTGTGGCAGGCTGGGCTCCAGACCCTCGTCCCCCTGCTATATGAGTCCAGCAGCTGCTCAGACAACTGCCACCCAAGACCTTGCACACCTGCCTGACACACCAACAAATTTCATGACATCCCATGTGTCCAAGAGGCCTACTTTTAAGCCCCTTCGCTGGATGAGAAAGCCCAGAATCCGAGAGGGGAAGTGACTTGCTCAAGACCACACAGGATGGGAGTGGTAGTGGCCGGGACAGGGCAGTGATGAGTTGTCTCCAGACCCGCCCCTGGGCAGCCAGGCCACCCGGCCTGGCTTGGGTGTGTGACCTCAGAGGAGCGGGGAGGCGGGAGCACAGGCTCACCACCCCCCCATGCCGCTCTCCAGCCCGGGGCGGAGAACAGGGACACAGGGTGGTGGTTCCCAGCCGGCCCCGCGGCGTGACTCCGAGCCCAGGCGTCTGCCCGGGGGCTGCGGTGCCTCGGTCTTCCCGTGCGGGCACTGGGCGGAGGCCTCGGTGGTCTGTTCCGGGCAGCGGGAGGCCGAAGGAGAGCCCCACCCAGCCCTGGTCACGGTCTCCGGCGGCGCGCAGGACCCGGAGGCGGCCGGGGCAGGAAGCGGGCACCGGCGCGGGTGCGCGGAAGGGAAGGCCCGCTGGGAGGCTCGGCCCGCCGCCGGCCCGGCTCACCTTGAAGTCGTTGCCGCTGAGGTCCACGCCGCGCACGAACGGCAGCACCCCGGTGGCCTCCATGGCGCCGCTCTTGCTGCCGGGCCGGGCGTGGGGGTGGCCCGGGGAGCAGCAGGCTGGGCCAGCGCCGGCCCCGCCCCTTTAACCAGCCCGCGCCCGCCGCCGAGGGAAGCCGGCTCCGCGCCCTACACCGGGCGCACCCGGGTCGCTCCGCGGGGTGGCGCCGGCCGGCTGGGTTTCGGCGGAGGCTTTAGGACCCTGGGCCTCGGCTTCCCCGTCTGTGCGGCGACTGGAGAGGCCTGGAGGATGCAAGCCCCGTGCTCGAGCAGGAGGCTTCCACGACCTCTGCGCTCAAGGCCCAGCGCCCCAGGCCAGGGCTTCACGGCCGCAGGTCCAGACACTGCCCGTCGGGCCGCTGCACGGCTGAAGGTCGCTGTGACCCCGGAGAGACCCCAGACCCAGGCCCGGGGGCTCAGGGTTCCAGAGAGTGTCTGCGCGTGGGTCCCCGGGTGCCTAACTCCTGCTTCTGGCTCTCGTTCCCTCATGTGTGAAATGCTTCCTAGGGTTGTCGCCAGAAGCAAATGGACAAATGCAGGTGTTGCTGGCAGCACGCAGCAGACGCCCGGCAAGCGGCAGGTTATTCTCGCTTACTGCCAGCACCCCTTGTGTATTGGTTGCTGGTGCCCCCGCTACAAGGGGGGCTGCAGAAGAGCCGCGTCCGTCTCAGTCCGGCTGTTCACGCTGCCCCGCCCGGGCGGCATGTGGCAGGCCCTGGTACCTGGGCCTCAGCTCATATATGCACGACCACCCTTCGCTGGGGTAGAGGTGTCTACCCCTTTTACAGGAGAAAAAACTGAGGTCCGGGTGGAGAAGGGCCCACACAAGGTCGCACGGAGCAGATGGCAGGGGTGGGCTCTCTCGCCCAGCTGTGTGCCCCCAGGAGGCCCACAGGTAATCATGAGGCCACCAAAGACTTCCTGCCTGTGGCCCGCTGCCGCCTGACTGCCAGGCCCCTGAAGGAGCACAGGCCAGACAGCTTTCGCCAAAGCGGAGGCTCACATTACAACGCACAGGCCATCAGAGGACAGCCACTCACACCGCCCGTAGCGGGCTCAGAATGCAGCCTTGCGCCTTTAAATTCGGAATACGGCAGAGAGTCCCGCCCCGAGGGGGCGTGGCCTACCCGTCACTGGCTGAGCCGGCCAGTATTTTGGAACCGGTGCGCGGGAATCCAGCGCTCCGATTGGAGCTAGGGCCTGCCTGTCTGCGTGCCTCTGGGGTCAGTGGTTTCCCCCGGGCCTTGGGCGTTCGGTTCTCCGGGTGCTTCACTTTACATTCCCAGACGTTCCGGGCTTAGGGGCCCGGTGGAGCCGCTGCGTCCTACAGTCACTGCGCAGACGCCACGACGCAGGTACGGCCGGAGCGCCGAGGGGCAGCCCCGGGGGTCACCCAGCCCCGGGCGTGGCGCGCCTCACGGATGCTGATCGGAGGCGTGGCAAGCGGTCTCCGCCGGGGAAAGAGGGGCGGGCTTGGCGCCCCAAAGCTCGAGTTCGAATCCCAGCCGTGTCCCTTCCCGTCTCGGGCATTTTACTTGGTTTCCGTGGGCCTTGGTGTCTTTCCCTGTGAACCAGGCTGCAACAGGCCCACCTAGGGGCTGCTGCGCGGCCTGCTCAACCCTGGCCCAGGGCAGGCGGGTTTGGCGGAGTAGGGGAAGGCCAGGCAGCATCCAGGGCTTGGCTGTGCAGTCGAGTTATTTTTATCCACCCGCGCCCTCTCCCCCTTCTTGGAGTTGGAAGGCTGCGGGCAGGTGCCTGCGTGACCCCTCCAAGAGCAGGGCTGAATCCCTGTTTAGACAGGAGGAGGGTCTTTAAATAGCTTTAGAGTTTGCAAAGTGGATTCCTGGTCCCGCCGGAGGTGAGTGGCAACACTGATCCCCGTGTCACCGATGAGGAAGCTGAAACTGGCTCTGGGGCCGTGGTGGGTCATCCGTCTGGCCTAGGACCGCCCCAGAGCCCGTCTTATTTTTAGTCAGGGGCAAATGCGCATGTGTCCGTGCTCAGTCACATAGTGCTTCAGTCTTCAGCTACTCTAGGCCTCTTGTCACCTGGCAACTGAGCCCCTGGCACCCACAGCACAGCAGGGAGGACAGAAGTCCTTGATGCCCCAGTAGGCTGTGACCTCATGGTCATCTCTGAGGCCTCCCCAGCAAGACCTCTGCCAAGTGTCCGACGAGTGCCCTAAGCTTGCCTCTTGGTCATACATCCCCCTCAGCTCTCAAGGGCTGAGGACAGGGTCCCCTTGCGGAACCTGAGGCTGGGGCTTGGTGGACTGGACCCTGGGAGATCTCAGCCTCCACTTCGCAAGTGCCGGGCCCCACCCAGCCACGCACAGCAGGGTCGCTCACTCTCCTTGCCGCTGCCTGTGCCGTTGGCCTTCAGGCCCTCATCTTACCTTCTTTGTTGCTTGGCCTCCTGGCGGCTGAGGATAACCCTGATCCCCCCCAACAGTGTCCCAAGCCCCAGAGGCCCAGATAGCCCACTGTCTGGGGGCACTGGGCAGCCCTCTGGGTTAGTCTTTAGGGTTGCCCCTGGCAGTGGGGCTTTGGCCTTGGCTTGCACATGCCCATTGGCCTCCCTGGGCCAGCTCACTCTGCTTGTTCCCTCCCTTGGGAGCTCTGCCTCTGGGGGCTGCTACCAAGATTTGGGGCTTTGCCCCTGAGCATCACACAGGTGCCCGCCAAAGGCCTGAGAGGCTCCCCCAGGCAAGCTGTCTGGGCCCCCAAATTGCTGGATTTCTCTGGGCTTTGGGTTCCTCCTGAGAGGATATCAGGGAGGGCTGCTGTGCCCGACCCTTGTTAGGAACCTGGAAAGAGGCAGCCGCTGAGGACCTGGCCACGTGGCACAGGGAAGACCTTTCGGACTCTGGGGGTGGATGAGAATCTGGAGGCTTTGCATTCGTGGGTTTGCAACCTCACTGCTCGCTGTGTGGTTTGGCAGCCTATAGCTCTGTAAAATAGGGGTGGTCATGATAAGACTCACCTCACGGGTCTTTGGTGATGTCAGGGGTCCTGGAAGGTGGGTGGAGGGAGACGGGCCCCTCCCCTAGCTGCCACAGGGCCTTTATGAGTTCTTCTTTCCAGGGGTGGGTTGCTTGAAGCTTTGGGGGAGAGGGCTTGGCTGCTCCCCATCTCCTTGCAAGAAATGAGGACTTGGGGCCCTAAAGCCCAAGTTCCAACCCCAGCCCTGCCCCTTCCTGTCTTGGGCACTTCACTTGGTTTCCCAGGGCCTTGGTGTCCTCCCTGTGAATGGGTGGCCCTTTTCTCATTAGATGGTCTCAGAAAGCCCCCTGAGGGCTCGACTGTTAGCCCAGTACGATGGCAGCCAGAGGTCCTGCCCACATTGGCCCCGCTGCCAGCCTGGCTGCCCGCAGCCTGAGCTGTTGCTGCACCTCTGGCTCTCTTACAGGCCCACCATGGCAGAGTTCTCCCAGAAACGGGGGAAGCGGCGTGGCGAAGAGGGGCTGGGCAGCGTCGTGGACTTTCTCCTGGCCAATGCCCGCCTGGTGCTGGGTGTGGGCGGGGCTGCCGTGCTGGGCATTGCCACCCTGGCTGTGAAACGGGTAAGACCAGGCTGGGGGGGTCATGCCTGAGGCTCCCAGAGGAGGATGACAGGGCTGGGGCCTGCACAGGGTCCAGGGGGCGGTGGGGCCTGCCCGAGGCTGGTGCTGGAGCTCAGGGCACCTGCTTCTCCCCAGCACCCTGCTTTGCTTTGCCCCTGGGCTTTGCTGTGGCTGCCCAGGCTTCGGATGCTCCGATCTGTGTCCCTCTGCCTGCAGTTCATCGACAGGGCCACTAGCCCACAGGATGAGGATGACACCAAGGGGGACAGCTGGAAGGAACTAAGCCTTCTCAAGGCCACACCAAACCTGCAGCCCCGGCCCCCACCTGCTGCCCTCAGCCAACCTGTGTTGCCCCTGGCCCCCCTGCCTTCTGCCACAGGTGAGTGGCACCCTTCCCTTCTGACGTGGGTGGGTACCTCTTTGGTGGTCACATTCAGGAGATGCAGCCCAGGCTCTGCCACTGATGGATGCTGTGACCCTACACATCCTTCTCTGGGCCATGGGCTCCTCAGATGTTTAATGGGGATTGTGCTGCTTTGCTCTCCTACCAGAGCGAGGTGACAGCATGATGGTGGGGAGCCTCAGATGGGGAAACTGAGGCCTGGAGAGGGGCAGGACCTGTCCCACTTTGCATGAAGCTGTCGTAGCTGTAGGGCCAGGGTGATGGACTCTGGGACGACGAGCACTCCTCGTCAAGTGCTCACTGTATGAGAGGATGGGAACTAAGTGCTTTCTCAGGTATCATAACCAATGAGGAAAGTGAGGGGCAGGGACATCACAGAGCTAGTCGTCAGGGTTCTGTTCTGACTGGTTCCCTGTCCCTTCACTCTGCAGAGGGTCCTACAGACACTGATCCTCAGGTGCCACCTCAGCTCAGCTCCCCAGCACCGCTGTGCCTGACGTTCCAGGAGAAGCTGCTGGCATTTGAGCGGGACCACGTGACCATCCCAGCAGCCCAGGTGGCTTTGGCCAAACAGCTGGCTGGTGACATTGCCCTGGAGCTGCAGGCTTATTTGCGGAACAAGTTCCCAGAACTGCCCTTTGGGGCACTTGCGCCCCAGGGCCCGCTCTACGATGGGCTACAGGCGGGGGCCGCCGACCACGTGCGTCTCCTGGTACCGCTGGTGTTGGAGCCGGGCCTGTGGAGCCTGGTGCCGGGTGTGGACACTGTGGCGAGGGACCCTCGCTGTTGGGCTGTTCGCAGGACTCAGCTCGAGTTCCGCCCCCGAGGGAGCAGCCCCTGGGACCGCTTCCTGGTGGGAGGCTACCTCTCCTCCCGCATCCTGCTGGAGCTGCTCCGCAAGGCACTGGCTGCTTCCGTCAATTGGCCAGCCATCGGCAGCCTTCTCGGGTGTCTGATCCGGCCCAGCCTGGCCTCGGAAGAGCTGCTGCTCGAGGTGCAGCACGAGCTCCTGGAGCTCACAGCAGCTGTGCTCCTGGCAGTCCCTGGGGCCAATGCTGACGACCGCCTCCTGTTGGCCTGGCCCCTGGAGGGGCTGGCTGGGAATCTCTGGCTGCAGGATTTGTATCCAGTAGAGGCCGCCAGGCTGCGTGCCCTAGATGACTATGACTCTGGGACCCGCCGACGGCTGCTGCTGCTGCTATGTGGCATCTGTCGTGGCCACTTGGCCCTGGGGCGGCTGGGCCTGAGCCACTTGACCCAGGTAGTTCTGCATTTAGGGGAGGAGGATGTGGATTGGGGTGAGGAGGCCTTAGCGGAGCGCTTCCTGCAGGCCCTGGAGCTGCTCATCTGCAGCCTGGAGCGGGCCAGCCTGCCCTGCCACTTCAACCCCTGTGTGAACCTCTTTGACAGCTTGTGTGAGGAGGAGATCGATGACATTGGCTATGCGTTGTACAGTGGCCTACAGGCACCTGAGGGGCTGCTCTAGACGGGTGGGGACGGGGGTGGCCGGCAAGGTTTCTGATGCTGGTGAGCTGTGTTCATCTCCTAGGGATTTGGAGAGTGGGTTTTCTCTTGCTTTTAGCCAGGATGAAAGAGGGTACATTACCCAAACCTAGGGCATTGATGTGTGCTTGGGCTGTGATCACCAGGAGAGCTTGGGTCACCGTCACTTGTGTACGGCTGGGCTGCCTCGGCAGCATGGAGTGCCAGCCACTCACTTAGGAGCCCTGCGTTTCTTTGGGGTCAACCCCAGGACTTTGGGCCCTGTCCATCATCACCAGCAACAAATCCAGTGACAGAACGTGGCTCCTGCCATCCAAGGCAGGAATGAAGGCAGCTCTGTTTTTCTGCTGAGTGATTTAATGCTTTCCTTGGGCACCAGCTCCAGGCACCTTGAGGCATCTGGTGCCAGGTGGTATCATGTTTGTTCCATCCCCTGGGGCCAGAGTGACCTGGTGTCCCTGAAGGACAGCTTTTTGGTTGTTAGAGGATGGCATTTTCCCGATGTCGTCTGAGTGGTTAGTTTTCTTGTTCTCTTCGGGCTCCGAAGTAGGAGCTCAGTGTGACTTGCTGCCCACCTGATATCTCTGGGAAAGGCACCTTTTCCTCCAACTTGGTGAGTTTTCTCTCTAGGCAGCCGAGGGCCCTTACTTGCTGGGGGAGCTGAGGCCCTGTGCTGTTCACCTTGCCCGCAGCTGGCGTGTCCCACTGTCGCTCCTCCTGGCCCCACTGGGGAGCAGAGGATGTGCCCCTCCTAGAGGGCCTGGTGCACAGACCTGGCCCTGTAGCGTGCCGCGCCAACTGCTCTCAGCTGGTGTCTGTATTCTGACTTTGAAGTCTGGCAGAGGTAGCAGGGGCCTAGAGGAGGGAGATCCCACCTCCCTCCTGGGTGCCCTTGTCTTTGGTATTCTTCCTGCTGAAAGGAAGCTATGCCTCGAAGAATGTGAACAAGAATAAAAGGAAAAAATTCCAGTGTGTGTGTAACTTGTGGCGGGTAAAGGGATCTTGGTGCTTTCCTATGTGGCTGTTTGGGGTTCTCTGAAAGTCCTGTGGCTTGGCCTGACAGTTTGGCAAGAGGGCTTGAGATCAGTTTGGAGGTGGGTTTATTTTAAAAAGTAGTGTCTTAGTCTGTTCGGACTGCTGTAACAAAATGCCATAGACTGGGTGGCTTAGAAACAACAGAAATTTATTTCTTACACTTTTGGAGACTGGCAATCCCAGATCAAGGCGTCTTGCATCCTAGTTCATAGATGTCACCTTCTAGTTGCCTCCTCACCTGGTGACGGGGAAAGGGATTTCCCCAGGATCTCTTGGAAGGACACTAAGCCCAACCATGTGAAGTCCACGCTCATGATCTAATCACACCCAAGGCCCTACCTCTTAATACTATCAATTTGGGGGTTCAGCATTTAGGATTTCAGCATATAAATTTGTGGGGGGACACAAACTTTCAGTCCATTACAAGTTAAGTTATGTGGCGGGAGAAAGTTAAAAGTCTTAGTGTGAAGTCTTGCTTTAGCAATGGGAACCAACTAGTTCAGGTTTTGTTTCTAAGGCTGAACTGCCAGGCCCAATGTCATGCCTGCCCTTTCTGAGCTCGGGGGGCTGTCCTGCAACCCTACAGCCAGGTCCCATCAGACCAGATACCTCCTTTCTCCACCTCCCTTGCCTCTCCATGTGGCCCCACAAGTAGGGAGCAAACTCAGCCCCCCTCGTGCCGGTGAGAAGCCAGAGCATCTCAGCGTTCCCCAGGAGCCAAAGTCGGACTCACTTCCTGTCACCACAGATGACAGATGAGGTCTGGGAAGGGCTCTGGCCACCCCAGCTGTGCCTTTTCACTTGCTTCAGCCCTTCCCACACCATTGTATCTCCTCGGGGGATGCCCCTACCCCTTCTGACTGCGGCTGCAGAAGGCAAGGGGAGCAGGACAGTATGGGACAGGGGGTGGTGGTGTAGGCCTCCGGGCACAGGGTGGGGCGCAGAGGCTACAGCAAGGGTCAAGGAGTGGGAGACTGGCTTAGTCAGGGTCTGTTCCAGCCACTTGGTCACCGGGCCTTGGTCCCTGG
Source organism: Lepilemur ruficaudatus (assembly GCA_963574885.1). Classification (NCBI taxonomy): domain Eukaryota; kingdom Metazoa; phylum Chordata; class Mammalia; order Primates; family Lepilemuridae; genus Lepilemur; species Lepilemur ruficaudatus. The sequence goes on along the minus strand of CAUYRT010091113.1, from coordinate 14,420 downwards.
TGCTTTGAGCCATTTTACTGGCAGAAGGTTGACAAGGGAGCAGCCCGGGTAAAGCCTGTGCCTTGGTCCTCCCATCTATATTATAGGGAATCAGGGACACCTGCATCCCGGGTGGCTGTGAGGTTTAAGTGGGGGTGGCAGCGCTGACCCAACGCCTGGCACACAGTGAAGTGCCCTGGAACGAGAGGCTGCTGGGCCTCACTGCCCCTGCCCTTTCCACGTCACGACGCCCTAGCACAGCAAGGCCCTCCCAGGTGCCAGGCAAGCCCACTGGTCATGAGGCCAGAGGCCACTGTAGGGGAAGCAACCTTGGTTTAGAACCCTTCTTAGGCAACCAGCCCGACCAAACCTGGTGTGGGCCGCTCTACGGAGGCCACCTGCTTTGGGCAGCTCAGAATGCTCTTGTCATTCTGTGGTTTTGTAGGGAAAAAACCAAGATGAGTTAACGGAGAGAAATGGTCATGGTTACATCACCTAGTTAATGTCTGGGACTTTATTTCCAGCCGGAGAACTGGGCACAAGCCACCGTTTTTGCTAGGAGCCTTCTCAGGACCCACGTCCTGGGCTCCACCAGCTGCAAGATGAGCTGCTGTGAAATCCCACCCTCTCCCGTTTGACCCAAGGACAAGTCCAGGTCTGCCTGCCTGGGTGAGCCACGTGTGGACTCAGCCCAGGCCCTGAATGTCTTTGTATGCAGGTGATTCTACTTGCTCAGAATGCAGGGATCATCAGATGGGGGAGGGGGAAACTGCAAAATGGAGAATAGAAACATTAATTTAAAAAATGTCACCTACAGATCATTTTGGCTAACTGAAGAATAAACCTCACCAAATAGAAAACGTCCCCTTTTAGTAAACACTTCTTTTCAAGAATACTTAGCTATAGGGCAGTCCATCAAGGGGAGATTGTTATCTCCCCAGAGCTGACCTACCTAGCTGGCTTCATCTTTGCTATTTCCTCCTGCCTGGGCCTCCCAGAGTGCTAGGATTACAGGTGTGAGCCACCTCGCCTGGCCTATCTTTGCTATTATTAAAAAAGAAAGAAAGAAAGAAAGAAAAACAACCCTGAACAGTTTCTGTGCACACATCTTTCTCATTAGGAGATTCCTGTGAGCACACAGCATTCGAATGTTGCTCAGATCCTGAAGGACTGTGCCAAATTGGGTTCTAGTCAGGTTAGAAAACACCCCCTCCACCCCGAACAGCGGGGAGCAGAGCAGAAAGGTCACAGTGGCTGGGTCTGGGAAATGGAAATGCACCCCCTGCCACCCCTTACTGCAACTTTGAAATTTACTTTGGAATGGAAAAGTGAAAGTGTTGATTCATACTCCCACCAGCAGTGCAGAGGCTGACTTGTCACTTGGATCAAGGAAGAGCAAAGTCACTTCAGCATCAGCCTGAAGAGCCCTCAGCTACAAGGGCCTTGCTGGCCCCAGCCTCCCTGGAGCACACCCGCCTGGAAGCCAGCGCCCAGGCACTCGAGGAGGGTGCCTCCTCAACTGTGCCTTTGACTGCACAGGTCCTTTCCCCAGGCTGCCTTCAAGGGGGGATCCTTCAAGTGGGGATTTAGTGGGCCTTGATGTCACACCTCAGAGCCCCCAGGCACAGACACCAGAGCCTGGGGAGGCTCCAGGGCAAGGATAGGTGGGAGTTGCTCCAACCTCTACCTTCTCAAATGAGAGACCCTCAAGCTGGTGACTATTTATGCCTGTAACACTCGCATTTTTCTCTTGTAATCAGAAAAAGCCTTAAAAAAAACCAACCCAATTTATTGAGGAAGCTAAGGTTGCAGTGGACAAAACTCAAGCGTATCAAAAGGCAAGCACCCATGACTGGCTATCGCTCCCGAGCATCTCTGCACCACTTGCCACTTCCGGAGACATCTAGCCCAGCTAGTTCAGTGGGCTGGGGCCTCTGGCAGGCAGGGAGACCAGATTCACAGGGTCACTCGCTTGCATGGACTTCTGAAGGCACTTTCCAGGTTCACACTGCAGGCGGAACCCTGACGCTCTCCCAGCGTGTGGGCTGGTGGACTAAGACCAGGGTGAGCAAGCTGAACCAGGGCCACCTTGTGTTCTAGTCTGAGATACCTGGACACTGAACAAAATCCAGCTGAATATGAACACCTCAAGTTCTTGGCTGCATTCCAGGAAAAGCAGGTGGTGAGTTCACCCCAGAGGGCAGTGGGGGTCTCTGCCTGGTGTCACGGCAGCTGGCATCTCCAGGCGTGGGCCCCAGCGCTGCTGGGCACATTGACCCTAGCTCCAGGGGAGTGGCTGGCTGGCACTAGGTTTCAAGGCCAGCTTAGATGCTTGGTAGGGGAAGGCACTTAACACACCAGAGCCTTGGTTTCCTCCATAAAACGACAGGAGATGCTGTCCTGCAGGCAGCCAAGAGGCTGAAATCATGAGACTCCTTGCCCAGTGCCCAGTCTTGGTTGGGCCCAGCAAGGCGGGGAGTGGGTATCATTTTCTTCTTGGTTTTGCATTGCACAAGCTGTGGGAGATGGGGTTCAACACAAGGATTAAAAACCTCCAGTCATTGAGTGGGTGAATGGAAAAAAAAACCCAAAATGTCCAGTCAATGGGGGAGGCAATTTCTTGTTGCACCACATGCTGCTAACCTGACCACGCCATCAGGCTTTATTTGTGAAGTTTTAATTGCAATTGAGCCCGACTGTAACCCCCCACCAGAGCGCCTCACAGCTGAATAAGAACACCCCATTGCAGACAGGCCACTGAGGCTCCAGGGACAAAGGCACATGCCTAGGGCGGCAGACCGGGCCAGGGGAGTTGGGGGCCAAGCCCGGGTCTGCCCGACCTTAGAGGCCTGGCCCTTTCCGTGGTGCAGCCCAATCCTGCAGTCTGTGGTCTTGGCACACAAAGGAGTTGCCTGCGGAAACGCCATAAATGCACCTGGTGTCCAGAATCTACGAAGAACTCCTACAACTCAACGACAAAAAGATAAACAACCCAACTTAAAAATGGGCAAAGGATTCTAATACACATTTCTCCAAAGAATATATACCAATGGCTAGTAGTAAGCCCATGAAGAAATGGTCAATGTCACCAGGTAAATGCAAGTCAAAACCACAATGAGGTGCCACTTCTCACCCACCAGGATGGCTATGATACAAAAACATAAACAATAGCTGTTGATGAGGATCTGCGTGCATGGCTGGTGAATGTAAAACAGTGCAGCCACATGGAAAAGTTTGGTGGTGCATTAAAATGTTAAAACATGGAGTCACCATATGACCCAGCAATTCTTCTCCTTAGGCACATGCCCAAAATAACTGAAAATAATCAAACACTCATATATGAACGTTCACAGAAGCACTATTCACAGCAGCCAAAAGGCAGACACGACTGAAATGTCCTAACAACTGACAGATGGAAGACAAAAAGTAGACTGGTGGTTGCTAGGGGCTGGGAGGGCAAAACCCCACAAATGCAGGCCATGACCCACACCACTGGCTGAGATGCTCCAGGAACAATTCCAAGAATTTGCACTTGTAAAAATTCCTCCCTGACGCCAGCCAGGACACAGCTGCTGGTCTCATTGAAGGGTATGGGCCGAGAGTCCCAAATTCAAAGAACAGTTCCAGTTTCTCACCAACTAACAATGTGACTGCGGGCAACTCGCACCTCATCTCTGTTCATCTTCTAAACTGTACAACAGAGCCCACAGGGCTGTACGTTATTCATAATGTTCTTGTGAAGGTGAACAAGGAACGTGACCACCGCCACAAAGCACGTGCAATGGGAAGTTAGTGTTGAGTCTTGTGTTGGGCATTTTCTCTGCCCCAAGGGACAAACTGTGGGGTGGGAAGAAGGCGGGCTCAGTGCTTGCCATATGGACCCATATGGACAGGTGGACTGGCAGGAGACCACCAGGAAGTGGCCTGCGAGAGGCCCCAGGGTGAAAGCTTCCTCTAGCACTGGCCGGTGTTTGTGCCTGTCGCTCCTGCAAATGTCCCCTGGATGCTCTGCACTGTCACTGGGCTGAATTCTTTCTTGAGGCACATGGACTCTGGAGAGTCCTGGCTTTTAGGTGAAAAGGGAATGAAGATGCTTCTGCAGAGAACGAGGGCTACTTCCCCACATACACCCTCCTCCTTGGGATGTCCAGGCTGCCAGAGCCTGCCCAGGAGAGCTGGCTGCTCACTTGGGGTTTCTGCAAGGGAAGGAAGCCTTTTTTTTTTTTTTGGAGACAGGGTCTCACTATGTTCCCCTGTCTGGTTTCAAACTCCTGGGCTCAAGAAGCAACCCTCCTGCCCCAGCCTCCTAAGTAGCTGGGGCACTTCTTGCTTTGCACCAGCATCTACTATTAACTGTGACCTGCCTAACTAGTGACTATCCTTGGGCGGAGGATCACAGGAAGCAGCTGTGTGACTTCTCAGCAGTGGCTGTGGTCATTTCTGGGCTCTGGGCAGAGGGCCCCTGTCCAGCAGCGCTGACCTTCTCTGGAGAGTGGTGTGGACCTTCTGCTCCTTAACACAGGAAGGTGCAATGCTTTCGCAGCTTCCAGGACAATGAACGGCCACCTGGTCTTGGTTAACTCATTAAGGGGGCAGGTCTGAGAAAGTGGCCCTCACTACCCTACCCTGCCTTCATCTGTTCTGAGGACAGAAAGGACGAGTGTGTCCAGGCTGGTGGCAAAGGCTACACTTCCGGGGTTTCTTAGCTGTAGCTGAATCTGAGGAGTTGGCCCGGGGTCTTTTGCTTCTGGCCTCTGGCCCCTCGGTTCTTCCTCTCCCTACTGGCCAGGGTGGGGCTCCCAAAGTCCCTGTGGAAAGAGTTAGGGGAAGACCGAGTTTAGGACTGACACACTCGAGTTTAGAAGTGGCAAGAAATACAGGTCACAGTGTTGGGCAGGGGTGTGTCCCAACTTTTACTCAGTCATGTATACCTCACAGGCCAGGCCCCCTCACTCACCATAAAGTCAAGATATGACGTGTTTTCCATCTTATGTGACCTGATGCCTTCTCTAAAGAAGCCTAAGCTCCTAGAGACATTGTCCCATGCTCACTGCCCTCATAAGGGGCACTGGTGTCATTGTGCTGGCCCTTTGTAAGAGGTAGAAACCCAAACAGGCAACAAAGACTGTGACCTACAGCCTGCTCCCTATCTGCCATGCAAGGGGACCTGAGCTCTGGACCCCTCCAGGCCCTAAACAGGCCTCTTGGTGCTGGCTACCCGACGACCAGGACAATCCATCAGTTGGCCTGGAGGTCAGATGCCACTTCCATCCAAGTAGGAAGACTGGTATTCCTGAAGTGTGCAGGCCACACTGCTCCGACACACAAGGAAAACATGGGTCTGTCACAGAAATGCCGTCTCTTGTCCCTGCAGCACTGGCAGGCGGCTCTAAGGCCTACGCTTTTTATCGAGTCTCTGGGTTCCTCTTGTACATGCAGAGCTGGTGTTACAGTCACCACCTGAGATGGACTCCTTTATAAAACAGGAGCCCTATGGAAATAGCCAGGTACCATCTTATTGTTGAGGATACTGAGGCAAGAGCCTAAGTCATTTGTTCAAGGTCATATGGCTACAGAACCAGAGCACACAACCCCAAAGCTCCCACGAGGCCTTTTGGTCATTGTCAGATGTTTACTTAAGCTCTGCTGTGCACCAGTGTGGCAGCAGCCATTTCAAAGTGCCCTCACATACACCATCCACCTAGATCCAGTACCTGGGCGCCAGTTCCCACAACACCTATTTCTGGGACACTGGCCAAGCTGTGTAACCCTGGCCAGGTTCCTAAATATCACCAGGGTCAGTTTTGTTCATCTGAAGAAATGAGGCTGATGCTAATAACCTTGCCAGGGTTACAGAGGCTGTGAGGAGGGCTTGGGCAAACCTACGTTCAAATCGTGGGCTGTCGCAGTGTGACCCTACACAAAGCCACTTTGTTGGTCTGGGCCTCACCTTCCTCATTTGTAACATTGTGAGCACAATGCTCACTAGAACAGGATGGACGATGCATGTGAAATACATCTAGCGTAGTGCCAGGCACACAGAAGCTACCCAATTAATGGCGGCTACACTTTAATCTGGAATGAGGACTGTGCAGTTCATCGCTTTGCTGAAAGTGAGGAAAGTGACGCAAAGGACTGTCCAGGTGCCCTTCCTGATCCCACCATGACACTGCCCTGCCTTCTCTCTGCTGTCTCTAGTCTCTGAAGTGGAGACATTGTGAAAACCCAAGGCAGGGACTCCCACGCCCCTCTCCGCCTCACCTGGCGCCATGTTCTCGTCAACCCACTGGAAGAAGCCGCACTGCTGCTCTCTTGGCTTGGCACACGTATGGAATTGGCGCCCCTTGTTGGGCCCGTCCTTCTGCACGGTCCGTGTGACGGTGGGCTGGCTGCACAGGCAGGACGTGCCACCACCAGGGCTGCCAAACCTACCCGGGTGGCTCCCTGAGCCTGGCAGGTGTCCCAGAGAGCCACCTGGGAGTCTTGATGCTGGGGCAGGAGGCCCTCCGGCTTCTGGATGGCCACTGTCCGCCCACAGGAAGAAGTTGCAGCTACCCGCATGGCACTTATAGAACTGCCGGCCCTGGTTGGGGCCCTCCTTACGGACAGTGAGCAGCACAGCCTCTTGGCCACAGTTGCAGGTCACAGAGTTGCTTTCACCAGCAGCGGTGGGTGTGGGGAGGAACTGGGCCAGAGCCTTTGAGGGCCCAGTCTGCCTGCTGCCAGGAGGCTGGGGGTGGCTGTGCTGGCTGCCATCCATCCTGTTCAGGGACTGGCTAGCCTGCAGGTGGCCAGAGGGCTGGCTAGCTCTGGGGGGGCCCCGTGAAAATCTCAGGTTTAGGATCTCCCTCAGTGTTTCATCACATCCGCCGACACAGCCAACAAACTCCAGAGGCATGGTTGGGGGAAGGCTACCACGCTTGAACTTGAACTTCAACCTGATGAGGCCAGAAGGTGAGAAAAAACATTAACAACTGGGTGCCAGCATTTCCCTGCTCCAGCCCCAGGCCTCTCCACATCCCTCACGTGTCCAGAAGCCCATATGAGGCACTCAACCAGCCACCCAGGAGCCCCTCCAGCTGTCACAGGAGCACAGTGGGAAGCAGTACAGAGGACACCTAAGACCCTGACTGATCAACCCAATACGGACCCCTCTGAAAGGTTCCATTTCTCTATACCAGCAGTTCTCCTTTTTTCCCTTTTCTTCTTTTATCCTGATCCTCATTTTATAGCTGATACACCAGCAGTTCTCTAGGTGTGATTCCAGGGCCACTGAGGGTTTCTGGGCCCTTTCAAGGGGAGGCCAAAACTGTTTTATAACAATGCTAAGAAGTTATGTCTGTTTTGCTCTTGTTCTTCCATGTGTGTACTCTAGAGCTTTCCAGAGGTTGCAGCACACACAGTAACTCAGCAGACTGCAGCAGATATGGGAAAATAGGAATTTTGTTGCAAAAAACCAAGTTATTTATGTTAGCATGCAATGCATTTGCTGTAAATGAATTAATATTTTAAAACGTGTCTCCATGTTAATTTTGAATATGGCATACATAAACAGCCCACACTAAAAGCTCTGTGGGCTCCTCAATGATTTTTCAGAGTGTGAGGGGTCCTGTGAGTAACAAGTTTGAGAACCACTGTCCTGCACCAGGGCTCTCCATTTTTAATGCGTGAATAATTCCCTGTGCCCAATGCAGTAATGATCTATCTGAAAAGGGTAGGGAAAGGGGCCCTCCTGGCCAGGGATGCACAGCCCAGAGCCCTCTCCCATGCCAGCTTCCACACACACGACACAGCAGAACTGGCCTGGGCCAGCTGACCTGGCTGCCACTAAGCACCACAGCTAAAACCCTCAAACCCTGTGTGGCCTAAGAGTGAGCGTCCAGGATGTCCCCTCTGGGTTCTGGTGGGAGGAAGGGCAAGATGGGCCACACGGCGCACTCACTCGGAGAGGAGGTGCCTGACTGTGGCGCTCGGCTCACCTGTACACGGGCTGTGGCTGACAGATTGGACACACGCTGCTGTCCCTGCTGGCCTCTAGCACCGAGTCGGGAAACCACATGGCCGTTCGACACTCGGGGAAACCCGTGCAGCTGAGGTAGAACCTGAGGAGCAGGGGCCAGGTGAGACCACTTACCTGGACACAGTCACTGGTATTCAACAACTTAGAAAAATGAGCCTATGTACTCCGTACTTCCCCCAAAACGAAGCAACTACTGCTGAGCCTGCTTCGCCCTTAAAGAAACACCAGCCAACAGGGAAGCCATGAGCAGTGCTCTGGCCGCGCCGCACATTCTCAGTTTCTGCCGCCTGCCAGTCTGGGGTGGGGCCAGCACACCCTCATTTGCAGGTGAGTAAACGGAGGCCTGAAGCTCTGGAAACCTGTCCAGAGACACGCACGGACGGAAGGGCCAGGCCTGGAAAGCATCTGCCTGCTGAGGGCCTCGCGCCCAGCGTCCACACCACTTGGTGTTCTTGGCCAGCACATCTCAACACCTTCCAGTCACAGAACTTCAGGGTCTTACAATTCCTCTCTGCATGTGCCTGGGTACTACCAGACAGGAAAAACCAACCCTAAACCCCAGTTATTTAAGTAAGAAATCCACAAACTCAGAAATGGAACTTATCAGATGTCCCTGGCAAGCTAAAGCCCACAAGACAATCTCCAGACCCCCCTGGGTGACTCTGAGAAGAATTCTTTTGTTATCAAGTACAGTACATGAAAATTCCAAACTAAAACAAAAGTAGCCTTTCTCCTTATGTCCCAATGAGTACTAATACAATAACCTACTGGTGGCAAAGGAAACCATCAATAGCATTTATTATGCACTGAAATATATGCCAAGGTAGTGGGCTGAGCCTAGAGTGGCGCTAGTTTCTGTCTATGGGTGGCATGAGCCCTGCCACCTGCTTCTAAGTCTGACCCACAGAACTCTTTTTTCTAAGAGCTGGGGAGGGGCCTTCTCTTCTCCTGAGACCAGCCAGGCCACTGTAGGCTGTGGTGAGGCAGCAGGAAACCACCTTTTTCACTGGCAGCAGTGAGGCAGCACGATTCTGCATCCAGGCAGAGGTGAAGGGCAGTGAAGGCCTGGGTTCAAACTCTGCCTTTACTGCTCATGAGGGCTGAGACTCTCAACTAGTGTCCCAGGCCCACTAAGCCTCAGTTTTCACTTTTTTTTTTTTTTTTGAGACAGAGTCTTGTTCTGTCGCCCGGGCTACAGTGCCATGGCATCAACCTAGCTCACAGCAACCTCAAACTCCTGGGCTCAAGTGATCCTCCTGCCTCAGCCTCCTCAGTAGCTGGGACTACAGGTGCGCACCATCATGCCCGGATAATTTTTTCTATTTTTGGTTGCCCAGCTAATTTTCCTATTTTTATTTTATTTTTGTTTATTTATTTTTTCAGACAGAGTCTCACTCTGTTGCCCAGGCTAGAGTGCCGTGGTGTCAGCCTAGCTCATAGCAACCTGAAACTCCTGGGCTCAAGTGATCCTCCTGCCTCAGTCTCCCAAGTAGCTAGGACTACAGGCATGCACCACCATGCCCGGCTAATTTTTTCTATATATATTTTTAGTTGGCCAATTAATTTCTATTTTTAGTAGGATGTGCGTGGCCTAATTTTTTTTTTTTTTTTTTTTTTGAGACAGAGTCTCACTCTGTTGCCCGGGCTGTAGAGTGCCGTGGCATCAGCCTAGCTCGTAGCAACCTCAAACTCCTGGGCTCAAGCAATCCTTCTGCCTCAGCCTCCCAAGTAGCTGGGACTGCAGGCATGCGCCACCATGCCTGGCTAATTTTTTCTATATATTTTTAGTTGGCCAATTAATTTCTTTCTATTTTTATAGTAGAGACGGGGTCCGCTTTTGCTCAGGCTGGTCTTGAACTCCTGACCTTGAGCTATCCACCTGCCTCGGCCTCCCAGAGTGCTAGGATTACAGGCGTGAGCCACCGCGCCTGGCCTGGCCTAATTTTTCTATTTTAATAGAGACGAGGTTTTGCTCAGGCTGGTCTTGAACTCCTGATCTCAAGCAATCCTCCTACCTCAGCCTCCCAGCGTGCTAGGATTATAGGCATGAGGCACTGCGCCAGCCTGTTTTCACTCTTTAAAAAGTGGGGAAAAAGGCTGGGTGTGGTGGCTCATGCCTATAATCCCAGTGCTTTGGGAGGCAGAGGCTGATGGCTTGAGGCTTGAGGCCAGGAGTTCCAGACCAGCCTGAGCAAGAGCAAGACCCCATCTCTACAAAAAACAGAAAAATTAGCTGGGCATGGTGGTGTACGCCTGTAGTCCTAGCTACTTGGGAGGCTGAGGCAGGAGGATCACTTGAGCCCAGGAGTGTGAGGTTGTAGTAAGCTATGATGATGTCACTGCACTCTACCCTGAGCAATACAGCCAGATCCTGTCTCTAAAAAAACAGAAAAAAAACAGCGGGAGGGAAAAAATCCCTGCCTTGCAGGGTGCAGAGTGATTAGGAAGATGGAATGAGACAATGTTTATAAAGCACCCTGCATCATGGCAGCGAGGGACGGCACCTGATGAATGACAGCCTCCATCCATCTCTAGCACTTCTTTCCCCATGAACCTCCTCCAGTGACCAGCTGCCAGCAGGGACAAGTAGGCCAGACTAGGCAACCTGATCTGGGGGTAAACTGCCCACTCAGATCTAGTACATGAATATGAAGAGGGAGTTGAGGTTTCCAGGCCCAATTCAGACCAATATTTGGTGAGCACCTACAATGTGTCAGGCAAAGTGCTGTACAGTCTTGATCCTTTTTCCTGAAAGGGGCGGCCTTGCAAAAATAACAGGGAAATACCTAATGCCACAGTTTCCCCAGTAATGGTTAAAGGTCAGGAGTTCTGCTTTGCACAACTTCTGGAAAGACCGGAATGAAGGGAAAAGAGATGTAAATCTTTGAAAATTATTTTTTGAGAATCTGCTTTTACAGAGTTCCTGAGTAAACGGCAGGAGAACGAGCTACAGCTTCGACAGTATCTTGATGACAGCATCACATCTGCTGTGAAATCCCTTGTCCAAGGAAAGGCAGGGAACCAAGTCTTGGACTTCGATATCCTTGCAGTTTTTGTTATCTGCCTGCTGCTGCTTTTGTTATCAACTGACAGCCAGCACTTTTTTCCCCCTCTCTTCATTCCCCTTAAAATCAGCAAAATCAGCACTCGGTCTCGCTGCTGGCACCCCCTTCTCTTTCTTTGGGATGCCAGACTGTCTCTCTCTTTCTATCCCCTTCTCTTTCTTCTTTCTCCTCTCAGAAGGAAAAAATAAACTTTTTTACTTTTATATCTTAATCTCTTCATGAGAAATCTTTCTACACCCATGCCATGAGCACCTACTAGCCATTCCACCCTAACCATCCTCACCCTTAGCACAGCTTTGTGAGGGAGACACTACTGGCTTTATGAAAGATGACCTTAGGGCTCAGAGTCATTAAGTAACTTGCTTCAGGCCACACAGTTCACTTCAGAGAGAAGTGGGATTTGAACCCAGACCCATCTGGATCTGAAGCTCATGCTCCTCCACCACTCGCCACACATTGGGTAAATGATGTCCTACCCACGATGTTCCAAAACACCCCACTATCACTCAGTCCCTCACCTCCTCTGAGTTCCCACAGCACTGCACACCTCAAAGGCCTATCCCCACCGTGCTATCCTTCTAGTCCAACACCTTGCTGTGGCTGGCAACAGGCCAGCCTTTAACTAATTCCATGGAAATAAAATGGCAGGGCCTTTCAGAGAGTTGCCCGGTCGACACAGCAGGTGCTGGGGCACAGAGGCAGGGCAAAGCCAGGGCACTGACCCGCCACTCTTCTTGGTCTTGAGGACCATGTCCTTGTTGCACTGTGGGCACTTCCTGATGGGCTCCGGCATGGTTGGGTAGATCTCTTCCTGCTGGCCCACCTCTGCCCCTTCCCCAAAGTACTGGGCCAAAGCCTCGTCCAATCTGAAGAGAGGGCAAAAACACAAATCAGCTGGTAATTGCTGCAAACCACTTACAACATTCTTATGTGTACACAACATGTGTGACCTTGGGAAGCAGCTCGTAAGTGAGCCACAGGCCTGCTGCAGAGAACAGAGGGCAAAGAGAGGAGACTGAGATTACCAAACAGCCCTGGCTCCTGGTTCCTGGCCAGAGCCTGGTAGGAGTCAGGCTATAGGCAGATAATTCTGCCTTGTCACCAGCCCCACATTAAACAAGTAAAACTGCACAGGGTCTGTACACAAACTCCAAAAGTGTCTGCCTTAAGTTCAAACTAGTTCATGCATTTCTTTTCAAAATTAGCATGGGGTAGTCAGAAGGATAAGAAAGAATAAACTATTTCTTACTATACTTTCACAATATACTTCTGATACTGGCTGCATGGGTTTTTTCAACCACACGCCAAGCAATTCTTCAGCAGACACCAGCTAGGCGTCCTCCCATTCAATTCAGTTCTGGCGCTATATACCTGGAGAGCGTTCTGCAATTAAGGGCTCAGTCCCACAAGACTGCACCCTCTTTAGATGCCAGTCACAAATCACAGGCTGCACTTCTGACCAACCAGTTATAAACTGGGCTTCCTAGAACCCCCCTCCTTGGGTTTGGTTAACTTGCTAGAGTGGCTCACAGAACTCAGGGCAACACTTTACTTACACTAGCCTATTTATTACAAAGGATACTATGAATGAAGCCAGACAGAAGAGACACACAGGGTGAGGCATGTGGGAGGGGGCGCCGAGCTTCCAAGCCCTTTCCAGGAATGCCACCCTTTAGGAACCTCCATGTGCTTGGCTATTTGGAAGCTCGCCAAACCCAGTCCATGAGTTGTTATGGGGGCTTTATTACTTAAGCATGACTGATAAATCACTGCCCATTGGGGATAAACCTAACCTCCAGCCCCTCTCCGCTCCTCAGAGGTGGGAGGTGGGGCCAAAAATCCCAACCTTCTAATCACAGGGTTGGTTCCCTGGCAACCAGCCCCAACCTGAGGCTGTCCAGGAGCCCCCAGCCATCAAGTCACCTCATTAACATACAAAAGTCACTTCGGGGATTTTGAGGGTTTTAGGAGCTGTGTGCCAAGATATGAAGACTAAATATATATATCTTATTATAAATCACAGTATCACAGGTATAAAATATGTCATTTCTAACAAAATGCACACCACTGCTTGCTAAATGGCCACCTCCAAATGCCTGAGAACAAATGAATCATTCCCTAGCACATGGGTTTGCTGATTTAAAAGACTATGCTAGGGAGGCCGGTTAGCTCAGTTGGTTAGAGTGTGGTGCTAATAAAAGACTAGGCTGCCTAACGCAAGACAATTAAAATCAAGAGAAGGGCATTTCTAAAATCATTAGCCCAGAGTAACTGGAGCAGATCATGCTGACTATTGTTTCTACACAGACAAAGCTCTCTAGAACCTCCAGGAGAACCCAAAGGGGAGGAGTGGGGTGTGGCAGCCCCAGGGCAGGGGGTGAGGATGAACTTCTTAGGGGAACAGCCCCCTAGGACTCCCTCTGCTCCCTGGGGAACACGGCACTCACTTCTTCGCTTTAGCCACTGCTTCAATGAAAACTTCCTTGTATTTCTGCACCTGCTGCCTCAGAACCACCAATTTGTCCTTCTTGCCCTCACAGATCAGCTTCAGATCAGCTTCCAGCTCAGCCCGCAGGTCAGGCTTAGACATCTCATAGCCCATGGAATCATAACCTGCAGGGAAGAGGGTACTCTGTAAAGGCCCCCAACACCACTGCCCACATTCACTGCCAGCTCCCTCCTCGCTTACCTTCCACAAGTCCCATGCCAAGGTGCCCAGGGAGGAACCGCTTGTCTGGGGTGAGCCCCACATACATCCGGGCTTTGATGGTCTCGATGTGCTCGGCGTGGGTGGCATCAGTACCTAGAAGCCATTTCCCGGTTATTCTGAGGTAATACAGACAGCTGCACCCAGAGGGCCAGGGTGCCTCACTCATACCACGAGCCCTCTGCCTGGAGGGCCTATGCAGGCAAGATGCATCTGTTCCCATCTGGTTTGTAAGAGAAATCACAAAGGCAACCTCAACCTCACATCTGATTACTCCTTAAAACTGTCGATTCCAGCTTGAAAATTCCTTTAAATCTTTCTCCCTCCTGTGTTGCAGCCACGCTGGAGTCTACCTCTTCCCATTTGCACCGTTACCACGCCCTCATCCTCCCCATTTCTGCTCCCTTCTGCCCATTTTCTAAGCTGTGGCCAAAGGGACCTTTTAAAATACAGCTCTGGCAGGGTGTGGTGGCTCACGCCTGTAATCCTAACACTCTGGGAGGCCGAGGTGGGTGGATCATTTGAGCTTGAGACCAGTCTGAGCAAGAGCGAGATCCCGTGTCTACTAAAAAATAGAAAGACGTTAGCTGGACAAAAAAAAAAACCATACACACACATAAATACACACACACACACACACACACACACA
>CAUYRT010091112.1:0-52754 GCA_963574885.1 Lepilemur ruficaudatus | reverse complement strand
TATATTTTTAGTTGTCCAATTAATTTCTTTCTATTTCTAGTAGAGACGGGGTCTCACTCTTGCTCAGGCTGGTTTCGAACTCCTGACCTTGAGCAATCCGCCCGCCTCGGCCTCCCAGAGTGCTAGGATTACAGGCGTGAGCCACCGCGCCCGGCCTACAACCTGATTTTTATCACGTCCTGCTCCAGACAGATACACCACGCTTCGTTAAAGTAGTCCTTTGTGCCGGGCATTTAGGTTCCCAGTTTATTGCTGTCATTGAGCAAGGCTCAGCGTATGCTCTACACACACATCTTTGCTCCCCGATTTCCTGATCTTAAGAGGGGACTTCCAGGCAGTGTGTTTACTGGATCGGGGGTATGCACGGTTTGCAAGGAGGTCATTTTTAGCTTAACACTGACATGATTAAGCTGCTAATATGCAGACAGAAGAGCCCGTGCTAGGTGCTCATGAATGTTCCCATATCTGGTGTTTGGAAGCCAGAAGTGGACATCCCACCATGGGGAAGGGGTGTCAGTAATGGGGAAATAAGACACTTCATGGGTAGAAGCAAGGGGTGGCTTCCAATGTCCCTGTTAAGGCTAAGACTTTGCCATGCTCTACACGCAAACATGTAGGTATTCATTCCTCCCATATCTTTTCAGTAGACTCAGAATGAGAGGACTAGAGTCAAATCAGAATAAGCCATTTGCTGTGAGCCCCCCTGCACTTAGAGTAAAGCCCAGCTCCCCACTTGGCCTAGCCCGGCCCCCTCCCACCCCCTCTTCCACCCTCCCCTTGCCCTGTGCTCCATCCATTCCCGATTCCTCCTGTTCCTCCCACGTTCAGGGGCTTCACCTACCCTGTTCCCTCTGTCTGGAATGCCCTTCACCTTATCCTGGTGGTCTGCTCTGCAAATGCCACGTCACTCCCTCAGAGCTGCTGCCCTGAGACCCTCCTCCTTCCCCCGGTTGGTTTACATCAGCGGCCCTCTCCCTGCACGCAGTGCAGTTTGTGGTGGGACCTTTGCGTGTGCGAAGGTCAGTGTGATGCTGGTCTCTCTCACTAGCCTGCAGGACAGCAGGCGTCGTGGCTGGCTTGCTCAGAGCCGTCCCTCCAGCTCCTGGAACCAGGTCTCACACACAATGGGTGCTCAGTCAGTATTAGTTGAATAGATGAATGAGGTATTTCCCTGCGACCCAAGCCTACTGGAGGGGAAGGGTGGGGGCAGCCCCTGCTCCCTCCTTCTTCCTTCACTCAAGCAGCCAGTATGGCTTCTTGCTGACTGGGTGCCAGGCACCGTGCCTGGGGTGGGGGAAACAGCGGTCAACAAGAGCATGGTCTCACCTTCACACAGCTTGTGTTTGGGGGAGGGCTCAAATGTGGGCGACCAGGAGCATGTGAGGACAGGAAGCCTGAGTCTCAATCCTGCCTGCAGTTCCGGGAGGATGGATTCCTGGTGCTGGAAGGATTCTTGTCTGCAGACGAGTGTGTGGCCATGCAGCAGAGGATTGGCGAGATAGTGGCCGAGATGGATGTCCCTCTCCACTGTCGCACGGAGTTTTCCACCCAGGAAGAGGAACAGATTCGAGCCCAGGTGGGTGACTGGGGCAGATGGGGTTGGGATCTGGTCCATGATGAGTGGCTCAGTCCCAGGCCAGAGCAGTAGCCTGGTAGGGAGGACCCCGAGGCCCAGGGATGCTGGGCAGAGCACATCTTCCTCTCCTCACTGTGAATTTATAATACAGGGATTATCGTCCTATTGGACAGGTGGGGAAAATGAGGCTCAGATCTTTTGCCTCAAACCACACAATAATTGACAGAGTCAGGATTTGAACCCAGATCTGTTTGATACCAAGTCCCTGCTGTCCCCCACCCTGCTTCTTTCAGGAGTTCTCGTGCCACAAAAGGCCTCTCTGTAGCAGCCACTGGGAAGGAGCGCGGTGCTTCTGGGGGGCCCACCTGCGCACATGTCAGCCCCCAACCACATCAGGACCTCTGGGTGTTTCCCCTAGTGACCTAAGGGGTCACACAGTAGGGCACAACACAGTTTGAGATGGACAAGTTGAGGCTGGGGGGTCTCCAGCGCAGTTCTCTTAACCCTTCACAGTCTGAATTTAAGAGTCTGTCTTCCCAGCCGCCGGCTGTGCCCTGGTCGGGAGCCCCAGGGGTTCGCTCACACTCACGGCGGCGAGCGCCTGCCATCTTGTGGACATGACGGGAATTACGGCAGCCAGAAGCCTTGCATCCCAGGGAATGCGCCAGCTTAACGGGGTCCTGAGAAGAAAAAGGGGTGACAGAATGACAGTTGCCGCCAGCCAAACAGCCGGTCTCATTTGCTGCATGCCTGCTTTCCAGGTGGGGAAAGCAGAGACGGGTCCTGTGGCCAAAGACAGTCAGGTCACCCAAGGGTTCCAGGAGGGAGGAGGACTGAATCTTGTGCCCATCAAGCTGCCTTCAGAGACCCACGTGTTGTGGGATAGGAGCAATGTGAGAGCAGAGTGTATGTGTCTCAGTTTACAATACATGCAAAGAAAGCTCGGCACAGGGCCCAGCACTCAGTAAAACCCTCAATATTCACTACTGATACTGTGGGAAAAAAGAATGGTGGGTACCCTGCGTCTCTCTCCCTTCCAGGTTACCTCCCCCCTTCGTGGTCTTTGAGTTATTGTACAACTGTGTAAGTATAGAAAACTGAAAATAATGCACAGGAAACTTGTCCATAGAAATAGATATGGACTGCGTCCCAGGGAGTGTAATTACTGCCCTGTGGCTAGAGTAGTTTGGAACTGATTTGTAAATCCAGCCCATCATTCCTTATTGTCTATATACGTGTGGTTCTTGGAATTCTCCTTTGAACCAGTTGTAACACCTTACTGGTTTCCCTCATGAATAAACGAGGTAAGTAAAATCTTGCACACATGTTTAGCATCATTATCTTTAACAGTATTAACAACTATGCTTCCTGACTTGTTTCCCTCACCCTGATCCTGCTACAGACTTGCTAAGAATATTGAAAACAACTTTCCATTTTCACTGGAAAGGGTTTTTTTTTTTTTTTTTGAGACAGAGTCTCACTTTGTTGCCCGGGCTAGAGTGAGTGCCGTGGCGTCAACCTAGCTCACAGCAACCTCAGACTCCCGGGCTCAAGGGACCCTTCTGTCTCAGCCTCCCGAGTAGCTGGGACTACAGGCATGCGCCACCATGCCTGGCTAATTTTTTCTATATATATCTTAAGTTGGCCAATTAATTTCTTTCTATTTGTAGTAGAGACGGGGTCTCGCTCTTGCTCAGGCTGGTTTCAAACTCCTGACCTTGAGTGATCCACCCGCCTCGGCCTCCCAGAGTGCTACGATTACAGGCGTGAGCCACCGCACCCGGCCTGGGAAGGGTTTTGAAAGGGCAGGGAATGGGCCAGAGGGAGTGGGGCCTGTGGCCATGTGGGGATCCAGGTAGGAGGTCAGTGCCACTCGGTTCCAGTCACATGGCAACACAGAAAGGTAGGCACAGTCTGCATGTGTGAAATGGAAGGGTTGGATACTATCCTCACTTCCCACCAGGGGAGGAGAACCGTAGGACGGCAGTCGAGGGTGGTTAAGCCATAAGGAGAAACAGGAGGCATCTTCCCGGAGCATCGTTTTCATATGATGCTAAGAAATTTAAAACATGACTGTTAAGAAAACAGAAAAAGATGAGTAATGGCTTATTTATTTATTGAGCATTTAGCAATGCCCTTGCTGAGTGTTTTATATATGGCAGTAGTAGTAATAGCAGTAAGAATAATAATAGCAAATATGTGGTACTTAGCGTATCCCAAAGATAGTTCTAGTGCTATATATACCAACTTGGAACGCTTACACACCCTAGGAGATGGGTACTATTAATAGCATTTATATTTTATGAAGAAACTAAGCCCAGAGAAGTTCAGTAAAATGGTCATGGCCACACAGCCAGGCAGTGACAGAGCTGGGATTTTTTTTCTTAAGTCCAGGAGTCTTTTATTTTTTACACTGCTGATGCCATGAAATCGTAGGGAACAGGTTCCAGCAGCTCGGGCTCCTTTCCACTGGTTCTCACAAAGTGTTCTCTGGCTGGAGCAGGCTGGAGCTTCAGTTGAGCCTGGGTACCTTTGTCTTTGGCTTCCTTCCTTTTCTGATCATTTTCCTTTGCACGTTTCAGGAAGCTATCTCCGCTCTCAGAGTGCTTAATACGCTCAGTACGCACATTAATCCTCTTGGCAAGAATCTTGCCCTGAACTTGTTTGTTAACAACAATGCCAACAGCATGCTGGGTAACCGTGTAGACTCTTCCTGGGTTGCCACCGTGACGTCTGTGGGGCATGCCCTTTTGAACAGTACCTACTCCCTGGATGTCTCCACTATCACCTTTCTTGTGGATTCACATGTATGTGTCCAAAGGAACAACTCTATGTTCTCTAAAAGGCCTAGAGAGTGTGTATCGGTGCCTCTCCTCTTTCCCTGGGTTCGCCATTTTGGTGAATTACTGGAAGATGGCGGCTCCGGCCAAAAGGAAGCCAGAGCTGGAATTTAAACCCAAGTATTTGAACTCGAGTCTGTGCTCTCAGCTGCTGTAAGATTCAGCCTCTGGCTGAAGCCTCCAATAATTCAGGGAGGTCAGTTCTATTATTATTCCCTTTTTGCAGATGAGGAAGGAAATCAAGGCTTTGAGAGGTAAACTTCAGGGCTCAAGGCCACCTGGGAACCAGCCCTGTTAGAATCTGGCGTCTGTGTTCTGAGTCAGGATAAGAGGTTTCCACGCAAAGCGGCTGTGGGCTGTGCTTCCAGGCACTTGGGGTGTTGGGTCACTGTGCCTCAGTGGACAAGTCTGAGGGCCTCCTTGGAGATCTGTGAGCCCGCGGGGATGGGAAGGTATCCCCCCCTCCTTGCCAGGACCAGCTCCGTCCCCAGGGTGCTTGCTCTCTCAGTCCCTCTGATGGCCCTTTCCGCAGGGCAGCACGGAGTATTTCTTGAGCAGTGGCGACAAGATTCGATTCTTCTTTGAGAAAGGCGTTTTTGACAAAAAAGGTTTGGAGCTGGGGCCCTAGAGATGTGGGGGAGCTATGGTGAGGGTGGGCTGGACTCGAGTATTCCCCTCACCCCCAAGGCTGGGAGGGGCTGCGAGGGTGCTGAGGCCAGCTCTCCGTCGGAGGTTGGACTCTAGTAGTTCTTCTACCTTTACCGGTTCTTTGTGCCACAGGAAACTTCCTGGTCCCTCCAGAGAAATCCATCAACAAAATTGGCCACGGTAAGCAGGGGCCTGGGGGTGCAAGAAAGAAAATGGGGAAACTGAGGCCTGAAGCATTTAGGAGCCTTAATCAAAACCCACAGTAAGTTAGTCATCGGGCAAATGGCAGTTTTGGATCCAGGTTTCCCTCTGGCCTTGGGGCTTCCACACCTCATGATGCCAATCATATGACACTGCCACCACAGCACTGGGAAGAGGGGTCAACTTAGCCCCCACAGATGGCATAACCCCGGCCCCAGGCACAGGGGAGCAGCTGGGTCCAATCTTCCTGCAGCCTCCTTACGGGGCGTCTGACATGCTGACGTGCTCCCGTTCTGAGACCCCAAAACCAAGTAGGGAAACCCTCACCTTTTTTTCAGGATCGCACATTATAATTTGTTTTGTAGACTGCTTATTTTTAAACTCGACGTAATATCATGGTAGCTTTGTAAACAAGTTGTGGTAAAATACACATAACATAAAATTTACCATTGTAACCATTTTGGTTTTGTGTATTTTTTTTGCCTTTTGTATTGTTTTTTTTTCGAGACTTTTAGACGGGGTCTCGCTGTAGTCAGGCTGGTGTGAGACTGGTGTCGAACCCCTGAGCTGCAGCTATCCGCCCGCCTCGGCCTCCTGGAAAGCTGGGATTACAGGCGTGAGCCACCGCGCCCGGCTATTTGCCCGTTTTTTAGTTAGATTGTTTTAGTTAGGGCTTTTAGGTTTTTGGTTGAATTGTAAGAGTTTCTATATATTCTGGATCCTAGACCCTTAATGGATATGTGGTTTGCATATGTTTTTTTCCATTCTTTAGGTTGCCTTTTCACTTTCTTGATAGAATACTTTCACTCACAGAGGTTTTTAATTCAAATAAAGTGCAGTGTTACCTATTTCTTCTTTCGTTACTTATACTTTAGGGTGTCTTGTTCCTGATATTGAGGTGAGAGCTTTTAGTCTTTCCCCATTAAGCGTAATGTTAGCTGTGGGATTTTTTTTGTAGATGGCCTTTATCTTTATCAGGTTGAGGAGGTTTCCTTCTACTCTTAGGTTGTTGTGTTTTTATTATGAAAGTGTGTTGGATTTTGTCAAATGCTGTTTCTGTGTTGAGATGATCATGTGGTTTTCCAAGCCCATTTTTTTGTGTATTATAAATACAGTTACATCAGTTTTCTTTTGGTTAGAAGTTGTCATCCCAAGTAGCTGGGACTAAAGGCACGTGCCATCACACCTGGCTAATTTTTTTTGCTTTTTGTAGAGGTGGGTCTCACTGTGTTGCCCAAACTGGTTTTGACTTCCTTGGCCTCATGTGATCCTCCCACATTGGCCTCTGAAAGTGCAGGAATTACAGGCATGAGCCATGACGCCTGCCCCAGTCTTAGGTCTTTTAAGTGGTACATTAGTATATTTATATTTATTACAATTACTGATATATTTGGATGCATCCCAGCCCTCTTATTTTGTGCTTTTTATTTGTGCCAGTTGTTCTGTGTTTCTCCACCTTCTTTTGGATTGATCAATTGTATTTTCATTTCAATTGCTCCCTCCAGTTCTTTAGTGTTGGAAAGTATACTTTCAGATTGTGTTTATTTGAAAATGTTTTTATTGATCCTTTTTTCTTGAAAGTTTTTTCTGTTCAGTATAGAATTTAAAGTTGGTGGTAATTTCTTTTTAGCACATTAAAATTATTTTTCAGTCTTCTTCCTTTGTTGCTTGAAGTCAAATGTCATTCTTTCCATTTTTCTTTCACAGAAATGTCTCTTTTCTGTCTGGTTGAATATTGTTTATTTTTTTTCATGAGTCACCAGTGTACTAAAGAAGATTTTTTTTTTTTTTTTTTGAGAGAGAGTCTCACTCTGTTGCCCGGGCTAGAGTGCCATGGCATCAGCCTAGCTCACAGCAACCTCAAACTCCTGGGCTCAAGCAATCCTTCTGTCTCAGCCTCCCGAGTAGCTGGGACTACAGGCATGTGCCACTATGCCTGGCTAATTTTTTCTATATATTTTTAGTTGGCCAATTAATTTCTTTGTATTTTTAGTAGAGATGGGGTCTCGCTCTTGCTCAGGCTGGTTTCGAACTCCTGACCTTGAGCGATCCACCCTCGGCCTCCCAGAGTGCTAGGATTACAGGCGTGAGCCACCGCGCCCGGCCCCCCTTAAAAAGACTTTTGACCCTAGCCCACTACCTGTGTAATCCTGTTCCCCTAACAAATGTGTAACCCTGACAACTAATAATTAAGACCTATGATTATAAAAACCTATATAAATCTAACCATATTGCCAGATCATGCACAGAGACAATGATCTAGTCGCCTAAGTCCCCCGCTATGATTATTTCGATCTCTTTATATAAAACTATAAACTATATCTTAGTCTCTATATATTCTTTTATTCTCTCTACTTCCTATCAATTTTCTTATCCTCTATGACAACCTCTATCTTAAAGATCTGACCCCACGGAGAGGAGCAGCTGACCTCCTCGTGGGCCTGCCGCACCCGCGTCCCTACTCTCCCTTCCTCCAAGTTCCCCGCTACAAAGGGTGTCACCAAGGATGGCAATGAGATAACGTCCCTGAGTCCATGTGGAGGGCTGTGTAGCCCATAAGAAGTTGAACCGATAGACCATGGCTGGATGGTCAACGTGAGGGTGAAGGACAACACAGATTATGAAGCAAGCTCTTGAGCCCCTTCCTAGGACATGAAAAGCAACCCGGGGTGGAGTCCGGGGATAGAGGCCGGACGTTACACCTGAGGAGCACTGGGGAGTCATGAGGCGTCCAGGACAGCTCCAGCTCTGTAAGTTCCTTCCCAAATTACCAGAGCCCTTGGATCTCAGAGACAGATTCGCTTTTTTGAAAAGATGATTTTGCAGTTTTCCATCAGGACAATTTAGAAGTCAGCAATTTGGGAACCACTCTACATCAGAGGTATGTGCCTCTATTTCCTTGCTAGAGGGGACCTTGCTAAATGTAAATCCTATTTATAAAATGTGTGCCATCAAGACCTGCGCTTACTTCCCTTTTCCATGGAGCTTTAGTAAGAAAAATTGCCATTGTGATAAGGATTGAAATTATCAACACCTGAACCAGTGAGAGGCTACTCTGCTGCAGACACTCCTTCCCCTTGATCTCTCTAGAAGAAAGAGCTGTCTGTCACACGCCACTTCCTGGCCCATGATGGGCCAAGGGGAGAGGGAATGGCCTGCTGTATCAGTCCCCAAGTTCTGGTTCAGGACTACAGCCATGTCCCCAGAGCAACCTCCCCAAGACACTCAGTGTCACCATGCCAACAGTACTCAAGTGCAGCAATTATGCCATCAACGTGAATGGAAGGAAGGGGCTGGGATTTTATAGGCATTCCATCCAATCCACCATTCATTCATTCATTCATTCACTCACTCATTTAACACATATGCAAAGATCATCTACTGTTCTGGAGCTATGCTGGACACTAGGAGTGCAAAGATGAGAAGACCCTATTGGTGGAAGACAGCAGAGAGGTGCCTGCCATTTGCACTGCTGAGCACAGCCCAGCCAGCCCCGGCACAGCACAGAACACTCACCGCCTCTGTGCACGGGCTTCACAGACATCGTCTCTCCACACACTACTGCTGCCTGAGAAACGCAGTCACGTGGCTTAGCCCACTGCCATGAAGCCAGACAAAACCCCAGCACCATCTAGGTAAGAGCAATGTTTTTTATCCAGACACTAAATTGCCATAAAGTGACGTTATCATGTAAATAAAGAGGCAAACAGATGGTCTCAAAGGAGATTCAGGGCTTGCAGAGCATCGCTGATGTTACAAATGGAGAAAAGCGAGGACCAACCATGAGACACAGAGCAGGCCCTGCAGTGCACGGGAGCCTGACAGACAGAGTCCTGACCTAGTGAAGCAGCCACAACACAAAAGGCAGTCACAGACCGCTTATGGGTTTTTGTTAATCAAATGCCATTTATTTCCAAATCTAGGAACATGCCTTTAAAAAACATATATTCTCTTAAAATATATTTTACAATGGTGCCATCTGTATATATTACCATGGCCCTTAATAGCACAGCCTTTGAAAGGCTCTATTTTAATTCCTCCCACTTGTTTAAATAGAAGAGGTGTAATGAACCAGACTCAGGGAATCTGGAGGCCTAGAGTCGTCTCCACCATCTCTATCATCTCTTAGCTCTTTCTTGGGTGTGCCTCTTTGGGACCATTTTCCTCAGCTGTAAAATGAATAAGAAACTGTGACAGAGACCACTAGCAGCTTCCCAGTATTTACTTTCTCTTTCCTTAGTAATAAGAACTCCAATTTTTAGCTAAATACATTGTCATATACCCAAAAGACTACATTTCCTAGACACTTTTTGCAGTTAGATGTAGCCACTGTCTAAATTTAGGCCAATAAGATGTAAAGAGAAATGTCACGCAAGACTTATAAGAAAAGTCCTTTCTCCTCTCTGCTGCCTGGAATGTGGCTGCAATGGCAGGTGCTCCAGCACACCCATTGGACTACAGAGTGACTTTGATAATGGAAACAACACTGGTGGACAAAAAGATAGAAAGTGTCCAAGTCTCTGACACCATGGAACAGACTTTTATGTAATAGAAATATAAACTTTAACTTTTCAGATCTTTGTTTTTAACAGAAGACTTATTCTTCCTAATATAACTGGATACCTAACCTCACAGAGTAGTTCTGAGTGTTAGATTAGGTGTGACAGTACTTTGTACTCAAAGCATTTCCCTGAAACCCGGCATGATGAGCTCCCCTGTGAATACCATAACCCCCATGAAAGTTACACAACCCATATTTTCATATAAAAGGCTTTGAAAAGACCAGATACAAAAAAATTTATTTATCCATGCTTAGTCCACAGTTTTTCAAACTTATTTGATTTATTTATCCTTTTCCACATGATGCTTTTAAAGAGCTAGTTTCAAAGGAAACACTTTGAGAATCCTGGGTAAATTTCTTATTAGTATAATAACACTTAATATCAAATGATTGTTTTTAGCCTTAAAATATGGATTATAATTGTATTCATTTCTATTTCAGTCCAGGTACCCATGGTATATGCTTTTATCACTCTCTATGGTTTTCTGTAGCACAATATTTGATAGTTTTATTAGTTTTTAATCATGTTTGATTACATTTCTGTCTCCCCAACTGGGCAGTAAGTTCCAGGTAGGTATTGCAACTAGTTTGCTCACCATTTTATCTCCTACATAAGGCAAAGGGTCCAGCACATAATAAGTGATGTGCCCAGTAAATAGTTGCTCAACAAATGCACGATTTCTGAACTCTGATTTACTATCAGAAACATTATGCAAACAACAGTGACAAAATAAGTGTAAATCAATTTTGGAAAAGAGATAATGCTCACTTTGAAGAGGAGTTGTAATCTTTTTCAGCTGTCTTGGATAGCATGTGGACCATTAATTCCACCAGCACCCATGTGAAATCTTAATGAACTAAACATTAGAGTGCTCCTTCTAAGGAATCACTATTTAATACACATACAAAATCCTGAGTAACACTGACCTAAGAATAAAATAGGAGATTGTTATTGTGTTTGCAAATCAAGTAAAGAAAACCTTAGAATTCTCACCAAGACCCACTACTGGGCTCAACAGGCCTGGACATACAAGACAGATCACTTACACGGCTGGAAATTGATGTTGGCTACTGACTGTAGTTTAGTGGGGCTGCCAACCAGTGTGACAAACATGGTCTTGCCAGGTGATTCGGATTCTCTTAGCCTGAGGGCTGTATTCCAAAAGAGAGTATACCAATAGCAGGTGAGACACCCAGCATAAAGGTCTTATAATGGAAGGGTTCTTCTGATCTAGCCTTCAATGTTCCAGAACATTACTGCTACATTCCATCCATCAAGCTAATCACTGAGGCCAGCCCAAATTCAAGGGGAGGAGAGTGAGCCCCACTTCCCCATGGGAGGAGCATCATGCATTTCCAGGAAGAGACCAAATTTATGGCAGCCCTTGTAGGAGAATATTCACAATGGTGACATTGAAATTATGATGGTTATTAGAACCAGAATTAGATATTGTTATTTAATCCTCTAATAAGGATGCACATTCTTGTATCACAAATTTTATTTTTAATATTTTTATAGCTGTATCAGTAACACTGGCTTCTTTTGTAATCTGACTTTGTGTAACAAAAACATGATTCTGAGAACAAATCTAGGTTTCGCCAGACTGTCAGCAGGACCTAGGACACAGGGAAAGTAAACAACCCTTGGTAACCCAAGGGTCAACAGTGAACCATGTATGCTATTCCTGTCTCTGCTGGCCTCATCACTTGAGCAAATGTAGCTGTACCTACAATGGCCTCATCACTTGGGCAAACTTCCTATCTTTAAATCTCTGCATCTGAGGAGACTCCAAAGCTCCTTCAAGGGAGTATAATCAACTCAAGAAACGGCAACTATACCTCAACCAATAATTGGGAAATCATGAATTATTTAATTCTACATTTCAAAAATATCTGCATGGAAAACAGACCATAAAGTAAGAAAAGAGAAGTAATTCAATTAAAGCAAGTGAAAAAAGACCTGCTCTGCATTAAAAACCCCTGTGGGCAGCTGTTCCTTGCTTGGCTTCTACTTCCCCAACCCCTACCAGGAGGGTAAAATACATATGCAATCACTCAGGTCCCCTCCTCTTGTAAGAAGTGCCTGTGTGAGACTCCTCAAAGAATATTAATTCCATGGGACAAAGTTCTTGGGGGAATAAATCTAGGGAAAATGTAAGTTTATGCATTTAAATCAGGGAAAAATTTCATTAACCCTCAGCAAATTTGTTACAGTGCAAATCATAGAATATGGGATTGGTATGAACTTTAAAGGTGATTTCTTAACAGAATGACCCACTCTTCCTGGTTTGCCTCTGACTTTCCAAGTTTTAGCACTAACATTCCTGTGTCCCAGGAAACCCTCATTCCTGGGCAAACCAGAGTAGCTGATCATTCAACTTACTAATAATTTTAAAGAGATAAGTTTCTCATATCACCATCCCAAAATAAATATCAAAATTTGTGGATGCTACTCTCAGTATTCCAGAACCAAAATTAATTAACCAATGGTCTGTGATAGACTAATGGTGCCTGTTTTAGATGATACGAACTTCAATTCTTACATACAGAATTGAACTCATTGTAAGATTTATACACTATCCCCTAATTTAAAAAAAAATTATTGTATTGTTTCATAGTTTTTCAATACTGTACCCCTTTAGGAAATGACAGTGATATCTTACAAGACATAGCCTATTCTATTTCCCCAGTCA
This sequence comes from Lepilemur ruficaudatus, assembly GCA_963574885.1. Lineage (NCBI taxonomy): Eukaryota > Metazoa > Chordata > Mammalia > Primates > Lepilemuridae > Lepilemur > Lepilemur ruficaudatus. The sequence continues at coordinate 40,235 of CAUYRT010091112.1, read as the reverse complement.
AACTGATCGAGCTGTACAAGTTAACCAGCGTAGTTGGCTGAACTTATCACATGAGCCTATTCATTTAGAACACTTGATAGTATTCTAACCAGAGCGTGACAATCTGGCTGCCCCCTAGAAGTCTGCTGTCTCATCAGGGAGTAATTTCTTTTAATTTTAACAAAGATATGGGGATCCTCGAAGATATTGATCCAATTCAGTTGTGTAAAACTGAAAGACAAGCAAGAGATATTGCATTAGATTTTGCATATGATTTGTGGGAGCCTGCAGACAGTATATTATCTTCAGGCAATTTCCAAATTACCATTCTCCTAGTCCCTCTTGGAACGTTTACCATTAACCACCTTCATCATCTTGTTACTGCCCTTTTCTTGCCTTCTGTTATCCTAATTCTTCTTCTGATGCCATGAGTGCTCCTTCTCTGGCATCTCTTCTTGCAATTTAAATTATAATAAAATTTCCTCCAAGAAGTTGTCTTCTATCTCTTCCTTACATCTCACTGTGGTGAGATTTAAGTTCTCTAAACCTCACGCAATCCCCAAGGCTTCCTTAGTCAACTCTTCTGAGGATCACCAAATCCCAATCCAGATTTCTGATAGGCTTTCCTTCCAAATGCCTGGTCCACATTTCCTATTACCATCCAGGCATCTGCATGTGAAATTTCACATATGTCTATGATGGAACTTATTATCCTCCTTGCTAAACCCACTCTCTTGCCCTGCATCTTCTATTCCAATTGATGGCACCGCTAGCCATTCACCTGTGTGCAAAAGTTCTGGTCATCTTTTCAGCCTCATTTTTCTTTCTATTTTACAATTGATAAATTGCCAAGTCTTGCCAATTTTGTTTCCCATCAAGTTTATGATACCTATATAAATATTTTCCATAGCAACCACCATTGCATGTAGTGCTATACAAAGCCTATAATTTGTATTATTAAGGTCAAAGTACATACTTAAAAGTCCTGGATAGAGTAATGCATAATTCCTTAAGAAATAGTGCACACTGCATATGGAAGTTTGTGGAAGTTATGCAGGAGAAAGAAGTTGCTATAGCAGAGAGAAAAAAAAAACCACACCTAATGCAACAGAAGAAAAACGATCATGGGTATTTCACAGGGATACCTGTTAGGCTCCTCTCAGGCTATAACACAACGATTCCCAGTAGCGTTACACCTCTCGGAGACTGAGGCATGAGCACATTGTTGTAAAAGCAGTTACTCTCTACGTGGGGATAAGATGAACCCTGGGTCTCTCATGTCCTTCACATTTGCCAATACCCCCACCAAATCACGATCTTTATATCCTGGGGAAGTGTGCCCCTCCTGGAAAAACTGCTACAATCTATGTTACTAATACTAATGGATTATGACACCGAGTGTGTTTCTCAGGTGAGTGAGGACAAGACAAGGTTTGTCAAACCACCCGATTAGTGTAAAACTGTAATTAGCTCCAGCAAGTTAGCAAGCTATAAAGAGTGTCAGGGCCTACATGACACTGGATCCCAAGAGAAGATTCTAAGTGAGTTCTAATTAGCCCAGAAACAAACACCATGCTTGAGTCAAGCAGAGATTGACAAACTGACATTAGAGAAAGAGTGCCAACCTATTTCAACGTAGTTATATTTTCAATGCTCTTTTTGTCAATTGTAGGGGAAAATGCTGCTCTTGTTTTAAATGAAATTTCACTTTTATGGGAAAAACATACATTACTAGAGAAATATTTTTTTAAAAAATCCAACTCCTGATTATCCACCCTGGCAAGGGCACTGTGCCATAGACCTTGATCAGTAAGTTAAGGTATCACAGCTACTCATTTGGGAGAAGGCACTGGAGTCATGGCTATTGCAACTAGAAGGAACTTCCTAGCCTCCAAGTGTTGTGTCTCACAAATAAAATTCTATTTTAGGGATGCAACAAATAATTCAATAGTATTCCTTTTAATAAATGTTAGGAGGCAATTTGCAACACCATTTGAAACAAGACTAAAATTCTACTCTTAGCTTTGGTACAAAACATCATACAAGTTTGGGCAATAACATTAACATTTCACAGCATTTTACCATTTATAAAACAGTTGCATTGTCTTATTTCATTTTAGTTAGATTAGATAGACACTAAGTTTTCTACCAGCTCAACAATTTTATGTATCTGTATTTTTACATATATCTTAATATTTACCAACATAAGTAAATCTACCTCAAAATATAATAAAAGAAATAAATTACTAGATGATTAGTTCAAGATACTCCATATTGCAAAGAATTTTGTGCTTAAATTGTTTTAAATAGTAAGCTTCTGTAGTATATTTTTAAATGATCTGATATACGAAAATCGATTTACATTCAGCATTTCAAAAATAAGCTGCCTATGGATGTCAGCGGAAACATCCGCTCTATGGGACCTCAAATCCTGGTTTTTTCTTGCCCTGGTAAGGACATGGCTTTAACACCTTTTACCATTAAGCAAAGTTCACTAAGGTCTATCTTCCCCTTTAAGATAATATTTAAAAAAAATAAGAAATACACAGTTTCTAAAAATTCTTTCATCTTTGGTTTCATATTATCTTTTATTTGTTTATTTTTATTTGATAAAAATGCTACAGTTTCTATATCAAGAGTACCTGAAAGAATAGCTTACCCATTGAAGTTCTAAATAAAATCAAAGAAAAGTTAGACTGATGTCTTCCTGAACCTTTAATTTCTGCCCTGAAAGAAAATGTTCAAAATATTTTTCTTCCTTTCTCTCCTCATTCTACCACCCTCTCCCAACAAGAGGCCTCTGATCACGTGCCTAGCGATTTGACCACAGGTTGCCGCATCCCCATCTCAAAGTGAGCAATTCCAAACCAGGGGCGCAATTATGTCTGGAGGGTTGAAGAATACCACTTCAGGCAGACAAAAGGCAGTGTAATTAACACCAAGCATTACAGGTAGTAAAAAAATAAAGAAACTAAAATCCTTTGACCAGTCTGTCTCCTCGTGTTCTGCAATTTCTGATGCATGCAAGCCGACAGTCTAAATACAGTTTGCCCAACAGGGAAGACAGCACAAATTTAGCAGGCTCCAGAACACCTTTGGAATTGAATTAAGTCAGGTACATCTGCTCTTAATTATGTACATGCACACATGCTCACACACAGAAACACACACATAGTGGTAGATTAAAGACAGCTGCAAATTCTTTGCTACTCCTCCCATTGAGAAGTGGAGCCTAATTCTCCTCCCCTGAACCTGGGCTAATCTTACAGCCTTACTTTACCAATAAAATATGATGCTCTTGATATTTTGAGGCTGCTAAGGCTGGCTCAGAAGGCATACAGCTTCTACCCAGGTCTCTTGGACTGCTCACTCTTTGGGCATGCTCTCTTAGGCTACTCTTTCTTGACATCCAGACACCATGTTGTGAGGAAGCCCAAGCAGCCCCACAGAGAAACCTATGAGGAGAGGAATTGAGGACTCTTAGCTGATTGCCCTGGCTGAGCTCCCAGACAATCAACTTCCAGCCACATAAGTGAGCCAACTTAGACCATGCAGTGAAGTTGAACTTACGACCACAACCCAGCCACCAGCTCACTGCAATGCATGGAAGATCCCAAACAGGAACACTCCATCCTAACCCTTCCCCACAAAATTATGAGCAAAATAAAATGTACATTTTAAGCTTTTAGGTTTCTGAATAGTTTCCTAGGTAATAATAGTATTCCAGAACACCCACACTCCAGCTGTCACCATTCTCATGCCAACAACATAGAAAGGACTCCAATAGTTCACGCCTAAATTTCTTCTCCTCCCACTTGCTACTAATCCAAAATAAGTGAGGTGATGATATGTAGAACTTTCCTGTCCCATCCAAATGGTACAAGGCCAAAATTTGAGAATTACTCAAGCTATATTAATAGAAACATCACCAATATTTCTGTTTGGTTTCTAATTGGTGTTGCAGACCTAAACTTTATGTATGTGTATGTCATCTTAAATTATATATAATCCCAGATAAGAACAAAGTAAATCAAGCCAATAATTCTATAATCACAACATTTTATAGAAATTCCTCCCCTTAAATATGACTTCCTGATTTATGATCATCTTGCCTCATATCACCAATCTATTATAATGCCTTACAGTTGAACAAGGAAATGCATTAAATATGGCCATCTTTGAACATCACGTGGCTTTGATGAGCCTCTCTGTCATTTAAAGTACTGAATATTGAACATCAGAACAAACAGAACTATTATAAAAGAAAAACAGCACACTCCCATTCATCTCTTCACGTAAGGATAGTTCAAAGTAATTAGAAAATGAAGCAGTGAATTCTCCCATACACGTACAAAAAACGGCTCTGAAAGCTACATGACATCATATCTGTACCCTTCAAAACAGAATCCTATCATGTGGAATCATAACACATTTCCCTTCCGTTAAAGCTGCTCTGTGTGAAAAAGGTGTCATCTTGCCAAGGCTGAAATTACTCCAGAGAAAGCACTGGAAGCATCTTAGCAAAATCCTCCCAGGTGAGCTCAGGACAAGGTATGGCGTAAAAGCCAGGGGGATCATTTTGCCAGTTGGCCAGCTATTCTGTACAAAGGTTTGAGATTCACATAGTATGTTGGATAGAACTTGTTCCTACTACTTAAGAAGTCTAGAATGCATTTAGACCAATTCTTCCAATTTTTAGAAAGCAAAGACAGTCAGATAGACTGGTTTGTATGAAGCAAAGTTATCATAAACTAAACTAAAAGAGCAAATTCTTCATGATTACCTTGGCTTACTCCATATAATATGTCACAGAGAAGAATTTATGGCTCTTTCAAAATCCAATGTCTATAAAGATAAGACGCCTTGAAGGAAAATGGTACCATACTTAAGATGGTGATATCTTTTATTAGTACAGTAAAGTCCTATTTTTATGGAATAGGATGGGTCTGAGGTCATTCCATAAAATTGATTTCCCAGAAAATGGAAATAGGCAATTTACCCTAAGAATTTTATTGAAAAATTATGCTATTCTATTTGAATAATGATGGGAATGTTCTACACGTTTCCTTTATTAATGAATTAAAATACACAAAACACCATAAAATTATATTAGAGGTTCAAAAGTATCACTTAAATCTTCTTTACCAGTCACTTTCATTTTGTAAAATCAGCAGTTCCATTAAAATCGTATTATGTAAAAATGGGTTTTTACTGTAATAATAGTTATTACCTATTTAGCTCCCAAGGATGTTGTGAAAATTAAATAATAAGCCATTGGAAAGCAAATACAAAACGTCACTAATACCAGAGGCCAAGCAGGGCAGCCAGATGGAAAAATGAAGGAAAAGAGCACCTGATACTTTACAAATCACAGCTTTCATCTATAATTCCATTATACCCATGCTCTATGCAGTGGTCATATGCACTGATGTTATCTCACTCATTTAATCTTCTTAATATTATGATATATTAATTACAGCCCTTATGTTGTAGATAAGGGTCAGAATGGTTGACAACTTGCCCAATGTCACACATTTGCAAATGTCAGAATCCAAATGTACACCCGGGTTTATCCTAGCGACAGCCCATCCTATATCCATTAAATCAGTGGCCCCCAACCTTTCTAGCACCAGGATCGGTTTCATGGAAGACAATTTTTCCATGAATGGGGAAGATGGGGTGGGGAGGTGGAGCTTAGGCGGTGATGCGCGGCCCTGGTTTCCTAATAGGCCATGGACCGGTACCAGGCCACAGCCAGGGAGTTGGGGACCGCAGCACTAAATGGTCTCCAGGATGCCCTTGTGTCTCATAACTGTCCCTCAAATTCTTGCCTCATCTTTCAAAATCCCACTTCAAATGCCTCTTCCTCCATGAAACCACCTCTCCTCTACTTTTTTGAGACACTTTGATTCCAAACACATTCTGCATTCATCTTAGCTATTTGTTGTACCATTACGTATCATGTGTTTTATTAACCCAGCTAACTCACCAGCTGTTTGAGGTCACAGCTGTATCTTACTTGCCATTGGATTCGCAGATCATGAGCACCTGGCACTGTGTTTTGAACACAGTGAATGTTTGCTAAATATGTATTAAACTGAATTGGAAAGGGGTGTTAATTTGAATTACAACTACATTTGCTACCAGATGCAAAACAAATGCTTTTACCAAAGCTTCACTTTATTAGATACCTCTTTGGAAAGTTTCTCCAGTTTTTCTAAGTGAATGTGGTAAGGTTAATTTTCTCAAATAGAGTATGTGGCATACAGTAATTACTCAATAAATAGTAATTTGTGTGTGTGTGTGTGTGTGTGTTTTCTTAATCCCAAGTTAAGGGAATAATGTAACAGTGAACAGAGAAGTATAAATTATGTATAATATGTTGCCTGATTTGGATGAATCAGAGCAGGTAGGGACAATAAATTTTTTTTAAAACGCTACAAAAGGAAAAGATACAATAAAGAGTTAGAGTTCTGGAATTAAACTCCCTGATACCCTGCCCTGGCTTCTTTACTTACTAGCTGGGTAAAACTTGAGCAAGTTACTTAACCTCTCTGTGTTCCAGATTCTACATCTATTTAAAAAAAGGAAGGAGGAGGATACTAACAGAATCTATTTACAGAGTAGTTGCAAGAATTAAGAATTTTCCTATGAGAAAAATTCTTATAGAACACTGAGCACAGTGCATGGCACACAGTGAGTACTCAAATAATAGTTGCTACTATCATCATCATTGTCATAATTATAAAAATCATTTAATAATTCTTAGGAATCTGTTCAAAGGATAAGACATTATTGTCTACAGTCCTGCAAAATCTTACAGTGGCACTGCATCAAACCTGTCTAACCCCAAAATTTATTTCTGCTATTAAATCATGGACGGCAGCATTGAGTTCATGCACTTCATCCAAGCAAGGCCTATCAAGTAGCTATTTTGTGCCAGACTCAGGTGGACAAACCGACTTGATTCAAAGAAGGGAATGAAAGAAACAAGGAGAGGCAGGAAAAGGCAAAGAATTCAGAGAGGGGCAAAGCCACAAGCAGAAAGGAGAGGTAGAATTAACCCAATCAGATTTCATAACATCAGGAAAGGTTTGCCGAAGAGCAGAAGGGAAAACAAGCCAGGGAAGCTCCTGCATCAGATCCAAAACTGCATGGCACAAGGGATTCAACTGCTGGCCACGCAACAGTGAATCCAAGTAAATGGCCATTTGTTGGAGTTAGAAGAGAGGTTATTAGAGAAGAAGAAAGCGGCATGAGCAAAGAGCAAGGATTTCATGTTATATATGTTTCATATATTTTTTACTCACCTGTCTTTTCATGTGAAAGCTAAAAATAATGAACAATAACTGTGCATATTTTAAAGATCTAAACTTTTCTGATTCTTACAGTAACACTGAAGGGCTGATTGGAAAGTACCTTATCCATCCAAAGCCAGCGCCCACCTCCTTCCCCTCCATAACATAGATGTGTACTATTGAAGAGCAGCTTCATGGAGAATTCGGTTCCATCTTACGATCTTAGGAGCTGACCATGAACAAAGGAATGAAGATGATGGAGAAAGGCAGGGTTCCCAGGAGCCAGGGCATACGGTGGATACAGTCAACTGCAGTGCCAAGCAAGATGGCCAAGATTGCCCCTCGCTCAGCATAAAAACCCCAAAGGATACAAAAAGCTTGGCAGCCTTCAAAAGCTTCTCTTGCTTCCTGAATGGGGTGGGGGAAACAGCTTGCTTAGTGGGAAAAGCCATAGCCCTGGGCGAGTCCGCTGGCTAGATTCATCAAAGAGATGGCTGAGACAGAACAGATTTTCCCTTTCCGTATAGGAATGACTCATGAGCTTGTTTATTCAAAAAGTTACATCCTCCGTGGAAGAGAAGTGGATGATGGGGAAGCTGGATGATAATAGCAATTCAAGTTTGTATTGGTCAGAACACTTCTTCCTGCCCCTCACCTCTCTGTGAACGGCAACAAAGACATACCACCAACGACCAGAAGGTGGCCAGTGTGTTTTCTTTCATTCTTCCTTCATTCTGTCACATCAAATAAAGCAAACAACACAGCTCCTTTCTTTTATTTTACTCTTGGTCCTTTTACAAAGAGAATGTGCCTTATTGGTTAGGAACAAGGACTTGGAGTCAGACTGCTTGGGTTCAAATTTTGACTCTGCCTAATTGCAAACTACATGACACTGAACAAGTTACTTAACTTCCCTGTGTCTATGTGTCTGTAAAAATAGGGATAATACTATTACTTACTTCATAAGGTTATTATAAGGATTAAATTATCTAGTACATGGAGGACAGTTCCTGGCACATTGTTAGTTCTCAGTAAATGTTTGACAACATTATTATTATCATTACTTTATGGATGACCAAATGTTTTTCCATTATAGATTTTCTTTTATTCACTATTACCTTAAGATGTTCAAAGTAAATCATATATGGAACTAGGTCTTACGGAGGAAATATAATTGTTCTTTACATTTGTTTCTCAGGCTAGGGAGATTTTCGGGGACTTCAAAAACTTTCTGTTAAGGAAGAATAATTTTATAAGTATGGGTGTGTGTTTCTGTATATCTAAGGAATTACACGTTTACTGGGAGATAGATCTAGATAGACGATGGATGGATAATAGGATTCTGTCTTCTTAATCTATTTCTTCTTTGCAATTTTGAAGAATCATGGCAACAGAAGAGCTTGTCATTTTCCTCAGATCTATATGTAAAAGTTCACAAAGGCAAAAGATAAGGAGGCATTTGTAAATTGTTCTTTTTCATACCCTCTGTGTCTTTCAAACTTAAAGATACTAGAACCTGTAAATCTGTTCTCTGATACATGGAGAAAATTATTCAGTCAGTGGATTATTTCAGCATGATGATTAATTGTCCCACTTTTAATGAAGGTAGCCTGGGCTATTTTTTCTGGATTTCACTGGGCTGTGAAATGCCTCTCCTACGTTAACCCATAAAAGAGAGTTGTAAACATTAAGGGCCTATTTATTTTCATACTCTTGACTGTGTTGTACAACATAAGTGAAACAGGATCCCCAATCAGATTTGGCCTGGTTTAGCCTGTCTGTGATTTATCTCATGGCTGGTTTTTACTCACTGGGTAAAATCAGGACATCATCCCCAGGGCCTGGAACGGTGTGGTTGTGTCCTCCCCAGCCCTCTTCCACACCTTGCCATGCTTCAAGGAGGGACCATTTTAAAGCTGATTCAGGTGCAGAGGTAGAAGCTACAAAATAAAAGAATATAGCAAAGGTAATTGTAAAAATCTAATTCACAATATTGATAACGTCCACATTCTATCCCTATTTTAGGATACTGGTGGTATTTTCACCTCCCAAAGTAGCTGCCTTTTAATATTTTATAAACTTCTAGAAAAACACTTATCAGCTAAAGAGCAAGTAATTAGTCAATCTTTAGATTACCTTCACTTCTGGAAAAAATACATTCCACTCTTGTTACTAAACATTTGTGTTTTACCTTATTATAAATATCACATATGCTTATCATGAAATATTTAGTAAATACAAATAAAGAAAAAATAATTGCCCATAATCTTACCACTTTTCCATAATTGCTGTTAACATTTTAGTTGTGTTTCCTTCCAGAATTTTTCAGTATTTTTACATGATTGAGATTATATCATATCAAGTTTTTATTTCTGGTCTTATTTTGCTTAGCTTAGCCATTTTTCCTATGCATTTTGTAATATCATTAAAACGTCTTATACACATTATTTTAGTGGCTGCATACCACATAAAAATCCATAATTCACTTAATCTCTAATGTCTGGCATGTAGGCTCTTTCCACTTTCTGTTTAGTTGTAAATAATGTGGTGCTAATTATCTCTATGCAAATCTGCCAACGATCCTGATTATCTTCTTCAAATAGATTCCTCAATGGAATGACTGAGTCAAAGGGTATGATCTTCCCACAGCTCTTAATGCATATTAAAGTCCCGGTAATAATCTCAAGACCCAGGGCAGTAGCTTACTCACAGATCATACATTCCAACTGGTTTTTATTGATTCTGCCTTTGATGATCAAATGGCATTTTCTTTTCAACCATTCTACTGGCATCTTCATCAGAGAATTGAAACCTGAATCTCATAATTTCCAGTGGGGACTGTCCAGTGGCATGTCATGCCTAACACCACACTAGACTATATCCACTTATTCTTTTCTGGGATGGGATCACTGGTGCAGAATCAGAAGGGCAGAGAGATTGCCTCCCAAGGGTAAGACAAAAAGGCTTCCTCTTTTGATGAGAGAGAGGGGATCTCATCCATCACTTGCTAATTTCACAAGCATAACTTGTGAGCACCTTCTTTATTAGAACTGCTTAAAAGAATAGGGATACAAAAAGGAATAAAATGCCACTCATGCCACCAAGAAGCTAATAGTGTCATGTCAGTAAATATTGGGAGGATAAAAAAACATACCCAGGCACTGAGGGGAGTTCTCTTTGATGGTACCTGACCCAGAAAGGAAGCAAGACCTTGCTTCCAGAAAGAGGTAGTCTCTAAGTTGCATTTTAAATGCCTAGAATTTATACAAGTAAAGAGCAGGTTGTGATGAGGGTATGGCAAGGGGCTTGCACTGCAGACGAGGGATGAGTATGAGCAGAGACAAAAAATAGGAGATGAAGTTGAGGAACAATAAGAAGTTTGATGTTGCCGAACCACAGAGCTAGAAGACGGTAAGTGACAAGGCTGGAGAACTTACCAGAGGCAAGCAGGTGAAGGGTAACAAAGGTGCAGAGGCTAAGGATTTCCAGCCCATTAAGACAGAAGTTGATGAATTCAGGTTGGGCCATATAGCATGTGGGGTATCTTTGAGGTCTCCAGGTGGAGACATAGAGCAAGCAGTGGATGAATACCAGTCTGGAGGATGGGAAAGAGCTCCGAGCTGGAGACATGGATTTTGGCGATATCTGCCTAGAGGTTGTATTTGGAACTCTGAGGGTGGTTGTAATACCTCCTCTCCCCTGTCCCAGCCTTTGATCTGTCTTCTGAATCTTTAGGTAAATTAGACTTATTTTGAAACCAGAGCCCATGAATTTTGGTCTGGACCAACATTTGTGATGAAGTTCACCCTGCTTCCCTGTACAAATCTGTCATTCAACAGCAGCCAAAATTTAAAGTGGTCTCAAGCTTGATATAGGAGCCAAATATTGCCCTCTACACCTTTACTCTTCATCCAACTCAGCCTTTTCTGGCTGTGCATCAGGAGGAGGCCAGTCTTTTGAGAAGTCTGCAGGAGAGATACCAGCTAAAGGAGGAGTCTGTATTCACAATTTGTTTTGTTTTGTTTTTAATTGGGAGGCACTGAACAGAAGAACCCAGTAAAGAAAAAAGGGTTAACTGCATGAGACATAGAGTTGTCACTGATGGGTTAAAGTTCAGAAGATGCTGGAAGGAATGGGTTGACTTTAAACAAGAGAAGGGCTGCCTGCTTCTCAGAGACCAGAAGAAAAGACATAAACTTAAGTCTGTGGGAAGATTTAGGAAGAGAACACCTGCTGATCTGGCTGTTCTCAGATGACTGTGGACAATATTTGTAATTAGCCCCCACTGAAAAGACAATACAGTTGAACTGTAGGCTCTTTAGAAATATTTTTGTCTTCCCTAAAGTAAAAGAGGAATTGCTTCACCCATTCTCCCTTCTCCTGTTTTTTATAAAGTATCATGAACATTGAGAGGAAACCAATAAAACCGCAATGCTGGAAGAGCACTAAAAGGCTGCTCCAGGGTCTTTATAAACCTGAATACCATCTTGACCCAAATTAGCATAAATCCTCACCCCAAACCCCATGCAACAACCTACACCACAACCACCTCCTCTGCCTCTTCCCAACATTGGCCCACTTCTACCCTAATTTCTGTTGCCTCTGGGGTTTCCTATCTACAATGTCCCCACAATGACCAGCACAATCTTATACATAGAATAGATCCTCAGTTAACTGAGTGAACTAAGAGCCTCCCTGCAGCAGAATATCAGTATGTTTTATCTGTGTTACGTCCTCACATTGAATCTTTGAATGAGTTAACACATAAGTAGAATTCCATTAATCGTTTCATTCTTGTTCTGGCAAAGACTCTTTGATATTGCAATAATTTTTGCTGCTTTTCACAGAGCTCTTCATTAAACAAAACACACTCCCATATTTAAATCTGGCATTAGCACATATATGCCATACCATGGGAATCAGGCAACGTCTTGGAATCATATTTGCAATTTCTTCCTGATCAATGATGTTGTACTAATTCTGTAATTCCTTGTGTTTTGGAATAGCTTTCTGTCCCAAACTATATAAGCTAGGAAAACTGGCTATTGATTGAATACATTCATAAATTAATATATGCCCCAAAAGGCAATTTAAGCATACTAGACACCACATGGTACAGCAGAAAGAACACTGGATTGAGTTGGGACACTTGAGTTCTTAGCTCAACCACTGACTAACGATGGAACTACTGATGTGACTGATAGGACTATGTTTAATCTCTAGCCTTCCACATCCCCACTGGTAAAATGCCCATTAGTAAAATAAAGATGGCTTGTAGGTCCCTTCCTTTGTTAAAATTCTATAACTCTATGAAGTATTAGCTTTTCATTTACTCAGCAAGTTGCAATTGACAGACCAAGTGAAACATCTCCCAGTTAAACTGACCCCTTCTGAAAAGCGCTAGATGCCGGTCACCATACTGTTCATCCAAAAAGCAGAAATCTTCACGCTCAGCACTGAGTAGCATGCCACCCTGACTACAGCTGGTGGAAACAGGCATGACCACTCATGTTTAGTCCCATATCCTCAGGGAGGGCCTGGCATAAGAACTTCCCTGGCAGGTATGTGCCCTGCCAAATAGGAACTAACCCAACCAATCAAGTCTCTTCTTGGGGAATTTGAACACAGAACTTTCAGAGAGGAAAGAATTATAATTTTCCTTGGTAACAGTAATTTTGAAGGAAATTTATTATTTAGTCATTTAAGTGACATCCCCAAGAGACCATAAGACCCCATGAAGTCAAAGACCATTCCATCTTGCTCATCAGGGTGTCCCCCACACCTCCCATGAGAGGCACTCAATAAACGAAGTATTTTGGGCCACCTAAAGGAAAGGAGAGATTCAGGACAGGGAACATAATGAACAAAATGCTATGGCAGCTCAGACACCATTATGAAAACAATCTTGAATCACATTCTTCCCAGTCCAATAAGCATGGAGTAGTAACCACCAGTACTTCTAATTTGTAGTTTTAGTCCAATACTCTTACCTCCTTTATTTATTAATTTAAATGAAGGAATTAGATCATGTTCTGATTTTCACGGGCTCTGCTCTGACATAACACAAAAATGCCACTAAAAATCAAAGGAAAACTATGCCTTTGAAAAGACTTATCCCTCCTGCAAATGTATAGCTAAATTGACTCAGGATAAACAAAAACAAACAATGTAATACACTAGAAGGTGCTTATGAGACATTTAGTCTCTGAGAATTTGGCTTTTTTGAGTTAGATTTCACAGAACCATCTGACTTTTGGTGAGGGTTTGTTTACCCAGATTTCCTGAAATTACCAGGAACAATTAAAGTTTTTAGAGATACCCTGAATTTTTCTTTCCATTTGGAGGGGGCCTAATGGCCCATCTGCAGATCTGGAGTCCTGTGTGCACATATGGTCCATAATTTATAAAATGTGCTTATTTACATGTTTCAATTCTTACTTTCCATTGTTTTGAAAAATAAATGCATCCTTATATCTTTCTTTGACATTGCAGATACATATTTAGTTGCAGGGATGACACAATAGAGAGTTGTCAGGCATAAAAACATTAGGACAGGTACCTGCCTGTTTATTAACAACATTCCAAGGAGGAGTTTGTAGAACTACAGGAGGACATTCTGCTGTACTAGGAACTTTTATTTAGTGTTTTAATGCTCACCTGAAACAGTTGGCGACACACTTTCCATCACCTGGAGAACTACTTGAATTTGGCCTTCACCTGAAACTGAATACAAAAAGCCACAACTTGGGTATGAAGCAAAGAGCATCTTCATTATAAAGATATTCACAAATAAAAAAAATGAATTTATGCTAAATTCTCCCCAACCTAACTAAATTTTCAAAATAAGATAAAATGAAGTCCTTGTTAGTTAATCTAACAATTGATTTCTAACATTTGATTTTAATTGCTTTTATTTGATTAAACTTAATTGTAGTGAGGTCTCCAAGAAAATTGGCACACAAATAATTAAGAAAAATAAAACAAGAAAACCTTTAGCCATATGTTCTTTGGAGGCCAATGCTGTCCAGCAGGGCATACCTCATATCCTGTTTCCTCTCCATCATTTTGTAGGCTCAGCTTTTAGAATTCATGTGTTTTTCACCAATAGAGTTCAGATCATCCATGAAATGTATTTGCTTTACCTTTATCCAAACAAATTGTCCTTTTAATGAAGGCTTTTCCCCACCCCCCATTTTCTTCTCATCTTCCAAACCAACTGAGCACATTTAAAAGGCCTGGGGTTCATTAATTTTAAGTGTTCAATAAATTAGTGGAAATAATCAAAAGGCCTGATTCTTTCTGATAATGACAATTTGATGTCAGTATAAACCAGTAGATTAAGCTGGGAACATATGCTCCTTTGCCAAGAGAGGCTGCTATAATTAAATAGTGAATGCATCTACAAGGTGCTCTCACGCCTGATTAATTAGTAATCAGGTGCGCGAACTCCATTTTTCAGTCACACCTTGTCTCTTATTGGTTAATTACCTTTCTGCTTTATCATATGTCACGTGAGCCAGCACCTCCCATGACTGGAGGACCCGATGCTGCTGAAGGCTACAGCCCCAGGGCCTCAGTCAAACTCCTGCTCTCCATTTTTGTTTTCCTGGGACCCTAAAACCTTTCCTCCATCACAGATGAAATAGACCGAGGATCATTCTTCCTAATTACAAAACATAAGCTTCAGAACATTACCAAGAAAATGATCCCCAAAGAGATCCATGATGAGACTTCTCCAATTCTTCTATACCTATATTGGTCATTTTCTTATTTAAAAATGTTTTCAACGATGAGAAGCATGAACCTGTGGCTTTCTCCTTACACTGTCACATCTTGAGACCAGGTACAATGGCAACATGCTCTTGACATGGTCTGCTTTTATCACCACTTTCAAGACTTTCCTTAAATTGTTCATTTATCCTGCAGCTTATTTCACCCATCTTTCTAACTTAATAATGAAGCCACCAGTCTCATTCCTTTTTTTATATATAAGGTGTAACTCAACCACTTCTGTTCACATCAATCTGTGCATTCTGTAAAGTTGAAAAGCACCTTTAAGTCCATACTGTGGTATTTATCCCAAACTTGTTCTGCATTTAGGGAATATTTGTTGTCAATTTAGTAAATATTTATTGAGCATCAACTATTAATTTAGTATGGCCTCAATAATCAATGTTGTCTTCAAATTTTCAAGGGAGGGACTTTTCTCATATACTTTATGACACCAGGTATTGCTAGAAATGTAGAGACTTCATTTTCATGGACCAATTTAGAAATCTTACGTTGACAATGCTCTACTCTGGGTACGTAGTACTTAACTGCCAATTTATGCATTCTGCCCATTCTCTTAGAGTTAGAAAATAATCCCCTTGTAGGAGTCAAAAGCCAAAATGATTTGAAAAGTTAGGCTTCCATGGAAAGAAAAAGAAAGGAGAATATGAAGAAGATGGCTTATGCAATCCAATAAAAGCCTGTTATAATAGAATGCCCTTCTACAGGACAAAGGGATTAAATATTGCAATAGAATCAAATTTTAAGAAAGGTGACTTGGAAAAAAATGCCAGGAAACATTTGGAAAGAGGAATCAGTCCACTTAAAGGTGTTACAAAAATCATCCTTAATGGTTTCCAAGCTGTGTATAGATTTCAGTACCTCTGTGCCCTCTTCTTTAAGACAGAGTCACTGAGGTAACGAAAGTAATAAGTCACAAGTCAAGAGTCTTTTTCAAAGACACTCCAGTCAATTCACAATGATTCAATTACCCAAAATAAGTATAATTTATACCTTTAAGAGGAATCACTGGGAGGAGGGAAGAATGGAAACGTTATTTTTTCCCACTGGACAAAGGAGAAAAATTTGAAGTAGAGGGAAAACATTCACTGTATCCAAAATCCCTTAAGTGAAAAGAGACACCATAAGTATAAATGCATTGCAGTTACCATTGTGATGATTATCCCTAAAACTGAAAAGACCAACCCTCAACATATCTGCCTCTCACAAGAGGCTGTTCCACTCGCCCTTTCATTCCATTCACCCCTTACTCAGGCACTGTTCTCGGCAAACCAAGGCTTTCTGCCTCAGTGCTCTGTTGTGTCTGTAGCTCTTTCCACAACAGTGCGCTGATGGCTTCTGGTCTTAGTGGCCACTGATTTCCTTCACATGGATAAGTGACCTCCACCACCAGAAGAACCCCTTCCCAAAAGAGACATTGGAAAACTAGACAGTATATTGAAAATCTATGGCTCATTTTATTAAAATTGAGTGTGTGAATGCCATTCAGAGAAGATAAGTGATTTCAGTACCAGAGGAGGTAAAGTTTACAAAAGTACAATGTACAAATGTACAATGTACAAAGAGAGGTGGTTTCTAATACCACCACCTCTACCTGTATCTCTGGTGGCTGGTTCTGAGCATGTGGGTAAGGGTACAGGGGGCTATTTCTTCCCAAACATCATTTGTAGGTCGTGAAAGACAACAGAGATGGTGGGAAGAATGTGGGTGCTAGAGCCCGACAGCCTGGATCTGAATCTTAGCTCTTCTAGTTCCTAGATACGGGCAACTGATGAGTTATTCACCATTTCTGAACCTCATTCACTTCATCCAAAAATAGGAATAATCATACTATTTATCCATGGGGTTATTGAGAAGAAAAGATAGGATAATCCGGAACACGTTTAGCACAGTGCCTGGCACATAATAAATAATAAACGTTAGCCATTAGCAATACTGTCATTATAGCACAATCATTATTCTAGGCACCAATTAACAAAGCTCAAAAACTATACTTTTACTCTCTTTACTCTTTTTACAGCTGCACCTAATCAGGGTGAGCTGTAGTATTACAGATCTGTAAGCAACTTAACCAGATCTGCTAAAGTTTGTTAAGTGTTTTGACTCTATAAAAGACTGTAAATGTGAAGTGTCATTTCCAATTTGAATAAATACAAAGAGGGATGAAAATCATTTGAGAATGAAGATATTGACTTGGGAAGCGTTTAAAAGCCTTCCACAAGCTGTGATATTGTACATATGTCTTCTCAGTGCTTGTGATTTCTGATTTTGTATTTGTAATATGAGCGTGGTTAATCTTCCTTGTTTATAAATGGAGCCCCATCGCGGTTGATCCTTCCCAGATTGTAAGAAGATCTGATCCTCAAAAAGAAAAAAAAAACTCTTTGGGTCAATTATTGCCAAGTTATTCTGATGAGTGCTATATGATCCAAGCTTGCTATAAACACAGACATCTAACAGGAAGAGAAAAATGTGCTAAGAAAACGATTCCTGGAAAGAGGAAAGTGAATTGCTAAACTAGATGTGATACTAGCACCTACCAAAGTAATGTGTTTTGCCTGATAAATTTGTCCTCACTAGGGCACTAAGGAAGAGAAAAATTAATTCATTCTCTCCCTAAGCAGGTCTAATTATTCTCTCTTAAAATTTTGGAGGGAGAAATAAGTACCCAACTATTTAAAAAGGGGAAAAAAAACCACATAGCCTCTTAGTAGATTTTAGAATCCCTTCCTATTTCACTCTTCATTCACATTCTCATTTTCACTTTGTCATTTCAATTTACGCACGTATTAGAACTTCTCATCCAGACCACATTTATCTAGTGTGAGTCAGCCACTGACTACACAACGAGAGAACATAAAGCAGCAACTGTATCTGGTGCCTTCGAATTTCATGCCATCCTACCCTGACTCATGGCTCCTCTTTCTGTCTCTGACTGCTCTGGACCCAGACTCCAGCTTTGTCTTCCTGAGCCAGCTGTTGGATCTGGTCTCTCTGCAATTTCACCTTAGCTTGCCCTGTCCGCTGCTGCCACGTGTTCTCCACATACCTGCACATGCCTGCTGTTTCTCCTGTCCTGCTCAGTAAACTTCATTCCCCAGAAGTGATCTCTTCAACTTAGCCACAGAGAAGGCTTCCTTGTCAACTGGTCCCTGGGCAGCTGAAGCTTGATTCACAGGACCACGCTCCTGTCTGATTCCAGCCTCATAGACATTACCATGGAAGCCACCCTGGCTCTCGTAACACAATGATCATCTGAAGTCCTTCACGGAAATATTATATGAAAATTCTGTGATCACCTTGGACTCTTCTATTATCCCAGTAACATGCATTCATGGAAGGGTGTAATTGTTTTAAGCATCAGAGAACTTGATCAAGATGCTGACAGATATATCTGCATTAACCATAGTCCTGAGAGCTAGTTCAATTAGTCCTTCTTAATTAACTCAGAGAACAATAACAATTGTTATTCTGACTCAGAGCAATGTGTGCCATACTTCTGTGGAAGTACTTGTCATTTCCTGGGCCCTGCCACAGACCTGCAGAGCCAGCACCTCCAGGGAGAGTCCTGGAAACAAGCATCCCAGTGGTTTACCCATGAGGCAAGTTTTAAAAACACTGCTTTAAGGAATTATACAACTTCTCTTATACTATACTCTCAAAAACGTGGTTTGTTTTCAGGAGCAGGTGTTCTTAGAAAGTGAACAGAGAGACCCAGATGGAAAAGATCCTTGTGTTCACAGTTCTTACTTCTCATCAATTATACCAAAAACTTGCAGACGACATCATATTCCCAAAATATAAAATGTGCAGTGAGGATTTTTAGTGGCATGAAAAGTCTCATTTTAGTAGCTACGAATTGTAATATATTTTAGGGAAAAAAACAACTAATCCATTAAACCCATGAATTTATGGATATTATTGCTTAAGAAGAGGTTAGGTTTTAAAAATAAGACAGTATAGAAACAGATTTAAGAAAAATATTAAGTAAATAATAGCACAAGAGGCATAAGGAGGTGACGAAATTATGAAAATGGCACTAAAATATCTCAAGTTTGTGAAGCACAGGATTAAATAATAAGTATACCTTTTTCTTGTAAATACAAGAAAAAAAGTTGGTTTATAAGGGTAGGTATATAAGCTTAGATTTAACAAAAAAGGGGACTAGAGGGGATAGTAAACTAGGAAAAAAGCACTTAACCTAGAGTCAGAAAAGCTGATTTTTAATACTGGTTATGCCACCTATGATCTGCAAGAATTAAGGTTAGCCACTCAGCTTTGCTAAGAATTAGCACCCTATCCTGTGCAATTCCTAAAAATAATGTATTTGATTCTGACTTCTTTCTAAGTTTCCTTCCCTTCTTTCCTTCCTTCCTCCCTTCCTTCCTTCTTTCCCTCCCTCTTTCTTTCCTTTTCTCCCTCCCTTCTTTCCTTTTCCTTTTGGAGAAGTTGTTTCTAACCAAGAGGCAAAATCTCTTTTCCCATCCCCAGTTTCTGTTCCATCATCTATATTTTTGCCACAAAGGTTAGTGCATTTCCCTCAAGTCAATCTTCTACATTTCTGGTAAAAATCCTTGGGGATCTTTGGGGAATGAGTTTTCTATAAGAATGTAAATTAATTTATTAACTAGAATGCTATAGATTGCCTTAGAGGGCTTCAGCATGGAAATGGCTGCAGAGTTGCAAAAAGATTATGATTCTGCTCTGCCTCCAAAATCCTCCCCAAGAGCTCTGGGGAGCCCGCTGAGTTCTCTCTCCTCCTTCCATCTTTCTCTGGGAGTCACATGAAGTCTTCTAGACCAGCTGAGGAGCCTAAGCCTGTAGGCTCAGAAGCCTAGCCCCAAACTCAGAAAAGTTTGCCTTATTTTCAGGATCCCGCAAATTAACAGCATCTTTTCAGACCCATCTGCGTGACGTGACGTGAGCTCTTCAAGGCAACTTGGTGCACACAATAAAGTCCATCTGTCTCTCCATCCTCAGTCCTCTTGCCCTCACGGACCACGACCCTGGCTGCTCTCCAAACAGCCTGCCTTTATTTGGTGAGGGGGACATTTGGACACACGCGTGGGACAGCCTGGCTAGACGTGGCTTTTTCCAGTCAGATCAGAAGAATGTGGTGCGGCAGGAGCCTCTGAGCCTCGCAGGTGGACCTTCTCAGCTGCCACCTCACACAATGTCCCAGTTCGGCTGCATTTCTGCCGCACGGGTGGGGGCTGTGTGAACTCAGGAGGGCAACTGTGAATGGCGCAGCATCTGATATGAATTTATCACCGACTACTGTGGGGAGGGGGCAGGGGAAGGGGCTGTGAGTGTTTAATGCACCCTGCCACAACCCAACAGTTTGCCCTAAAAGAGTCTTTTACCAATATAAAGGGACAGGGTCAAAAGTAAGTTGACCCCTGACAGAATGTACAATTATTAGAAGGAGGCTGCGTACGAGCAGCTGCTGGAACCCCACTGGCTCCACATCGGGCTTCCAAGAGTCAGAATATGAATAATCAACTCAAGATTGTTTTCTCCACCCCCTCACCCCCCAGCACCTCCCCCCAACCTTCCCCTCCTGTTTGGGGCAAGTCCTATTCTATTTCTACAGGAAGAAGCATGGCCCTCCCTAGCAGCTGCAATAATTGTGTTCCCATTGTGATGAAGACCTCCTCCTGGCCACCCCCCTACAAGTGGCCATTGTGAGTGGAGAGTCGGTGATTACACGCTCCCCCTGGTGCTTTGGGGGACCCAGCTGCCTAAGTGCTGACACACGAGCATGCAGAGGGCCAGGGAGGGGGCTGGTGGAGGTGGAGGCAAGAGGTGGGGGAGCCCACGTCTGTGAGATAGGACTGCGACATACCAGACCTTTTGCATAAGTCAAGCCCAGAACAAATGAGGCTTTATCAGGCCCCAGTGATGAGGGGTCTCATCTCCCTTTGAAGTGGAGCTGAGCATGGGCCTAGCAGCTTTTCCTCCTTTGGACCAAGCAAACATCCTTCTTTTGATATGCTACATGCTCATTATCTCTGCCCCATTTAATGATTTTTGATTGAAGGGTGGCGGCTGGGATGCCGAGAAGATCGTTAGACAGGCTCCATGCAGCCAAGCCCATAAGAAAGGCTTTCCTTGTGCCTGGGCCTAAATTCGGAATTTCTTAACAGTGCGCCGCTTGTTCTTAGAGGCAGATAAGGGCTGAGCGTGAAATTCTTAATTAAGCAATAAATAGAGAGTGGGGTGTCAGCAGATGTAGCCAGTAGCCATGGCAACGGGAATCACATGGGCAAGAGAGCCGAGACTCCATGTAGGCCTCGGGCCTGGGCCTGACTGACAGCTGAAGAATCCTACAAAGCTTGTAAACCAGATTAATTAGCTGACTAATTATTTCATAGCGTTAATGTAACTAAAAAATAAAAATAGTTCACCATGAACTGAAACATCCCTGGAAAAACCAGCAGGGAAAGAGGCAGTGGGAGACTGGCTTTGCAAAGCAGAGACAGAAGCAGCCAGTGAATCAAATCACATGAATGGAAAATGGGCTTGCTAGGTTTTTTCTCCCGACTTTGCAAATATAAAACAACACTTGTTCTACAGCCATACTCATTCCCAAGTATGGCACTGAAGTCAAAGTTGGGAATGGCCATTCATAATAGTTTATCACATCAAATATTGTTCCTAACACAAACTACAGCACATAAATCCTTTACCTGTAGTTTGTTTTGTAAGTAGCTCCTCGAGCAAAATTCTCGGGGGGCTTTAAAAAAGCAACGTGAACCAATCTCCTTAAAAGATATTTTCAAATGAGCAGTGTTATCTTACTCTGTGGATAACAATTGCTTAAGTGGTACTGGATTTCAATCATGGGAACAATATATCATATGTGTCATGTTATTGTGGATCTCAGTTATCCTGCAAAATCTAGTAAAAGGAGGTAGAAGGCCCTTTCAGAAAGGTTATGACACATACACTGAGTTCAAGACATATGATATTGTTAATTTTCTGTGCAGAAAGGAAAATTCTAGAGAAATAGTCTATTGAGAAATTTTTTGGAAAGTAATATGGCATGCTAAATCAAACTTTAATATGTTTGGGTATTTTGTGCCACAATTCCAAGAGACAAGTAAATATTCTTAACCTGATTGTATAAAGGAAGCCACTGAGGCATGGAGCAATTATAACACCATGCCCCAGGTAAAACAGCCAGCCAGCCACTGATTAAAACCCTAAGCCCCAAGCTGTAGCCATGAGCTTTCAAAAAAAAAACCTGCACTCCATAAAGACGTTTACTGAACAAAGACAAAACTTGTCTTGGTGGAGAAGAAAAATGCAAGGATCAAAACATATTATATATGTGCAGGATTTTTTTCTTTGTCACTGGGGATCAGTAAGAAGTTTTCTCCCACAACTCTGCCTAGCACCCGCTCCCCTCCACCCACACTTTTTGGTCAGGGATCCATGATTATTTAGTGGGCAGCACACTCTAGTGGAGAGAACCACAGCCAGGAGCCAGAATGCCTGGGTTCTGGTCTTTTCCATCTTCAGCTGGGGCTAAGATGAGTCATGTATCTTCAATCACATATGAAGCAGCCAAATGGAGGAAATGAAGATAATTGTCATTTTTTAAAAACTTCCTATCCTGGGGGATGTGGTAAGGTTGCAAGCAAACAAGACAAAGGATGGTCCACTTAGAAGTGGTCAACCAATGAATGAAAGGCAGCCAATTTCCAGTCAAGCAGCGCTCGGAATGAAATGCCTGCCAAGAAAAGGAGCCGCGCCCCCTGAAAACCTGACATGGAATTCTGCAGACCTGAAAGAGGTCAAGCAGCTTCCCTACAATAAAATGAAACAAGTTCTATTTATTTGTACAACTCTTCCCATGTATTTTCATCCCAGGAATATGCCAACATAGACTATGAAGTCTTGACATATATTTTGTGTAAATTATCCCAGCATGGTCCTATACAGTCAAGTGGTGTAAAAAAAAAAAAAAAAAAAAAAACAGTTGAAAGTAACAATCTAATCAATATGTAAAGTGCATAGAACACAACAGGAACTCTACTGAATGGGGTCTTAAGGAGGGCTGGCTACAAAAACTGCCTCAACTACCATCATGGCATTGGGAAATGTAAGCAGGTAGAAAATGTGGTAGCCTAATCACCACCTTCCTATAGATCTTGCAAACTTTACACAGAGGATATCCAAAATTATATCCAAATCTACATGACCTAGCGTAGCTGCATGAGCCACCACCATGGAGGAGCATCACAAGCCTCAGTACCTCCTGAGTCCTCATGTCCTCACTGTGCCAGCCCAAGAATGGGAACAGAAGTGGTTCTAGCCACTTATCTGCCCCATACATTTAGAGGATGAAGAAGACGCCAATGTCCATAAAAGCTAGTACTGGGAATCTTCTTCAAGGAGCAAAGGTCTCCAAGTTTATTAAACATTGAACAAAGCCTCTGTGACTTCCTGGTTTTTTTCCCCAACTCTTATTTGACGGTAGAAATAGAATATTCTGAATCAGAGAATTTTTAAAGATTAATAAGGGCTATCTATTTCATAAAATGTTTTATATTGAAATTCATCTACATCGTATATATGCACATATGTACATAGAGACGTACATCTACACATAAGTATAGATGCCCACACGCACATCTACTTACACAGATGTGTTTATCTCATGAGTGTATATATAATACAATAGTATAACTTGCTATTAATTGAATTAATAGTGCTAGCAAAGAGGAAGAAAATCTATAGCTGCATGAGTGACTTTTTTTCTTTGTGCCATAAATGTTTTATTACATTTGGTTTACGTGAATATTAAAATTAGCTTACAGTTCATGAACAAAATCTGACCAATGGACAAGACAGGATCTTCAGAAACATTCCAAGGAATAGCAATAGAACAATTCAAATTAAAATTTTGTTCCAGAATACATATCAAGAGAATAGCTGTAAAGTTAATGGCAACTGTTTGTTCTTACTATGGTCGTATTCAGCTGTAGTGGTAAAACAATCTCAGGGATCTCTGTCCGTCCTGAATTTGTATAGTTTTAGGTTACACTTATGGGTGGATCAAATAAGAAATAAAATTTGAATGGTACAATTCAGTGCAAATAAAATATACAACAATTCATTTGGTAAAGACTTATAAAACAAAAAATACCAAGGAAGCACTAGACTCTCCTCTCTGAAGCTATCAAAATGTCACAGTTCCAGGGCTCACCTGCAGATCAGACTGAGTTAACATATAGTTAGGCACAAGTGAGAGAGAGACAAGGAACTCAGGACCATTGCCCAGCCCTCTAAGTCCTCAGGGCCATGTCTTGTTTGTGACAGGGGCTGGAACTTGCTACACTGATAAGGTCCCCTGAATTTAACCAGTATCTATTAAGACTAATTTATAACAAAATTGTCATTCTAGATACCCACCTCGCCAAATTCCATTCTCTTTACACACCACTGTAAGAAGTGGTCTCCCAGTGAGCTGAGGTTAGTACAGGTGGACTCCATGGAGTGCAGCGTGACCTTTTCCATACCCTGTGCTCAGAGTGACAGGGTACGGAAAAGGAATACAAGATAAGCTCCAGGGAGTCAAAAGAAAGAAATGGATGGTCCTGACTCTCATACTGCGATCCTATAAAACATGTACAGTAAGAAGATAAGGAAATCTCCTTGCCCTCTCCTGATGCTAATCCTGACACAAGACAGACCACAGCCAACCCCTCAACCCTCAGATCAGCCGTCCATGCCATCTCCTTTTCCTGACCTCAGATTTCCTTCCAAGGTTTTCCTTCTCACCTCCCACACGAACTTCAATCTCAATTCTGCCTCTCTCTGTATCTGTCACCCTGTACTCTGCTGTGCCTTACATCAGTGGCCATAATCAGCCACCCATCTTTATATGTGCAATTGTTCACTACAAATACAACACCACAAAGTGAATTAAAAATATCAATAACCACCAGTGATTACTAAGCACTTGCTGTGGGTTAGGTGCCCTGCTAAAAAGTTCTGCATGTTGTCCTTTATTGGATTTCTTGCCCTTTGAGGTAGGTCCTCTGGTTCCAGCTCTATGGAGGAGGCTGAGACTCAGACAGGAAGAGCACCTGCTCGGTGCGCTCTCACTGGTGGGTGCTGCAGCTGGGATCTAAGCCCAGGCAGTCTGACTGCAGAGCACACCCACTGAACCATCACCCACAACGGTCCCCTTCAGTCCCTCTGCAGTTCCCAGCACAAGTACCTGGAATTCAAGAGCGAATGGTGGTTTCTGACTACATGTCCTCAAAACACTCGTCCCATTGGATACTTACCCAGATAGGTGAGTTGCCTCAACTGGCGATTGAAGAACCAGTCACAGCCTTGGTTCTGACCAGGTGATGGAAGGAATGGAAGAGACAGGCCCACATGACTCCCGCATCTTAGGAGGATGTCAGGAGCAGGCGGCAGGTCTGTGTGTACCAGCAGGAGGGAGCTCCCAGGAGCAAAGTTATCAAATGTTGCTGAGTACTTGAAGTGAAAGAAAAGCACAAATGTGATTTCATTTAATAAAGAAGCTCCCCTCCCCCACCCAAAACACCTGCAGAGAGTGCAGATGGAGTAGTTTAGAGATAGGACAGCGTTCAGACCCAGACTGTACTTTTCTTGTGGGAAACAGGCCTGCTTAAATCCACTCCATAATAAATTTGTAACTAGAGCTACAAAATCATAGCCTGTGAAGACTGAAATATGCCACAAGATTCTTCTTATTTAACAACTTCAATTAACAGAGAAGGAAACCAAGGTCCCGACAAGTGAATGAACTTGTCTCAGATCAAACAGCTAGAAGAGACAGGGCCAGGTCTAGCATTCCTTCCTTGTTTTTCCCACAACTTAAAGAGGCAGGCAACCATAGGACTGCCATCCATTTACAACAGTAACAACTGGCACTGTTGGAGCATTTACTACACAACCAGGCACTGTTCACTAGAGTCATTCAATCCTCGAAAGACCCCCTGTGATTGTTACTCTTACTGCCCCATTTTACAGTTGAGGAAACTGAGGCAGGCAGAGGCTCAGTAACTAGTCTGTATCAGGAAGTGGGATAGTGCTGAGCCAGGACATAAACCAAGGTGTCCACCTCCAGAGTCACATCCTACTGCCTTCACGGTACGAAAACTCCCCAGAATGTTCTCATGGGAATCTCAAGGAGAGGAAATAGAGGTGTGGTGAGGAGACCAAAAGTGACTCTGCCCTGAATTCCTCCTAACTGTGGCACACTTGAAGCAGCTTCTATCTCCCTAAGATCTGCTCTCATGACCGCTATGGAGATGTGTATGATGAGCCAGGAACAAAGAAAAGTATGAAAAGGAAGAAAAGAAGCTTGAGTAAATCCACTAGACTGCCTTTTTAAACAGAAAATGCACCCACTTTCTGCATAGCTATTTCTGTCTTCACTCCCCCTAACCATTTGACCACTTTAACCCAACCCAGCCTGGGGACTGAGACCTCCCTCTATTTGCGTGTTAATCATTGACCACAAGGTGGCAGTATGCAATGTATAAATGCCTCGTTAAGACAATTTTCTCTGGCTACAAACACTGCTCTCTGGGGTAAGTTGGTTTTTAGCCTGTGATTTTTTTTTTTTAAGTGCAATTCTATAGAATGCTTAGAAGTTATTTTTCATTGTATGAATAAATTTAAAATTTCACGCAGGACTATCTCTCATTCAAGATAACATTTAAACAGATTTTTAAATTTTCAAGTTAAAAAAAAGCAACCAAAGTCTCATATTCAGGTTATATTCAACTGGCCAAAATGCCACTGCAGTTTTCTTTATCAGCATCAGAATATGCTAAGACTTGCTATCCATTATTTCACACAAGGAAAGATAAGAACCTCTGGGTATGGGGCACAGGGATGAATGGATTCCTGGGGTTACCTGCAGAGATCTGTTGATCCAGGGCTTCTCAAATCGCAGTGAGTAGGTCTCTTGGTCCAAGAGGAGAGCCATCCAGCCATGAGAGTTAGATAAGGTATCACGGACATAATTGACAGTGGTTGTCTTATTTCTGCTGTCAGTCAGGGTTAAATCATAAGGAGTATCAGGAGCATTAGCTCTAGGGTAGTTTTAAGAGGAAAAAAAATGAGTTCCAAGGTTATTTGCATTTTTTTCCATTAATTGCAATCATCTTTCTCTTCTCTCCATGTGTCTTAGGCCCTCTTGGTCTGTGTGTCCATGGTGGTTTCACCAGTCACTGTGTGGGTCAAAACAGCCCAGTGGGAAGTTGCCTTTGGATTGTTTGAACATTACACTGGCCTGCGCACTGTGAACTAGAGGAAGTACAATAACACTCAGATCTTAGGCCACTGATAAATGCCATGTTAATGTGTTCATACGATCCAAGACTATGTACTATTATTTTAACAAAGAAATGTCTAGGGCCAGAATTTTGCTGTATACCAGGTTTATCAACATCAGAAAATATGGTATTATTGGTAATCACTAGGCTCTCAGATGCCCTGTTCCAACTGCCCAGCAAGAGTGGCTTCAGTAGCCTTCCTTTGAATGGAGAGATAACCTGGCTCCTCTTCTGTGGGCTTGCATAATGCCCAGGGCTCACTGCTCTTACAGTAGCTCCATGTTCTTAAAAACATAGATTATAAGATCCTTAAGTTAGAGGAGTTTTCTCCTTCCTGTTGGTAATCTCTGCCCTGGCACAGGGCCCTGCACACAATAGCACTCAAGTCATGTGTGTTATATGATTGAAGAACGTATGAATGAGACCTTCCTAAAGCAGCCAATGTCATTTTCCTAATTTATACAAAGGGTTTCTAGAAGAACTGAATTTTGCCAAATGTGGAAACTAAGAGAGTATGGCAAAAGTAATATGTGAATATAACAAGACAGAACCAGAAATCTGTGATCCAAGATCCCCCAAATTATTCTATATACAGCCCATTCCAAAAAGAGATTTTTAAGACTTCATTAGAACATAAATAGATTTAGCCAAATGCTAAGACCCTAAAAGAGAGTCAAAGTGGACCTAAAGAAATAAAGAAAAAGTAAAAAAAAAATCAATACACATTGTGACTGTCCTTCCTCCTTTGGTTTAGTTTTCATGAGAATCTTTAACTGTGGCATTTTGCTGCAGGCAGATAATTAAATTCTCAAAGTAGAGGTAAATGAGATGAAGGAGGATGTTGGGTTTTCACAATGAGGTAGGGCATGGGTATATATAAAGCCAATTCATAAGCCAGTGGCATATTACAAAAAGGAAAATTTCTCAATGTTGCATGCTTGGGCACTGGAGTCGAATGGGTATAAACTGGAAATCTAAGTTAGCACTCAAGTACGTGTGTTAGCTTGGTCATATTACAGACCCTATTTAAGCTTTAAATTTCTCTCTTTTTAAAATACAGGCAACAATAGCATACACTGCATATAGCTACTATGAAACTTATATAATCCCTGCAAAGCACTCAGTAGCCATTATTAAGTTCAGCAACACCTACTTATATCTCATCTAAGAAAGAATCTCAGACGTGCCAGATTTACCATTCTGCACAACTTATTTTAACGTCTAGAGGGTTATCCAGGATATTTGGTCATCTAAAAACATTCCCCAAACCTTTCATGGAATAGATCATTGACCCTGGCAATGTAGCACTTGATATATATTTCTTGCAAAATTAAATGTGTTTGTTTCATCCATTAATTAATAAAATAAAAAGGATGAAAAATGCTCAGTGCATTTGGGAATAAATGACTACTCTTTCCCCAGATTTCCCTATGCAGCATTAATTGAACCTTTAGAAGTCTTGGGGAAGGGGAAAATTTCTTCTTCTCTTTGGGCTTGAGATACTTAGGGTTTTGTTTTGTTTGTTTGTTTCCCATCAGGATTCAAACTGGAACTAATGAGCAACCCTTAATTCAAATTCTTAGAATGAACATATGGACATGAAGGTCATTGGTTCTGACTGCCAGTCCGTTGCAGAAATACCCACCATGATATTATATCCTGCCCCTTCTTCCATTTACAGGGTGTTCACATCCTCAAACAGACCATTCCATTTATGAAATTTATTTTTAAATTGTAATCTTTAGAAAAGCTTTAGAATGTTAAATTTCCTTCTTTTTACTTTCTAGCCATTTGCCCTCAATCATCATGGCTCTCTCCTCCCGTAGCTGAAACCATATCCCAGGAGATTGTCTAGCACATTTGGGCTAACTATATTTAACAAATAAAAATAAGCCTCTAGGAAATAAATACAAACTGCATGTGATAAGAAGAGATAAGTTGGAACTGAGAAATATTAAACAGATAGATGAGTTGGCTGCAGTAGGTGCCATGGTCCATGCATAAAATGGAATTCCCCATAGTCCAGAGAATGATTCTAAGTGTTTCAGAGTCTGAAAGTGCATCATTTCAGCTTTCACAGAGATATATAGGCTCCGAAAAATAAATCACAAGACCTAAATCCAGGAGAGACTAATTGATAAATCAGAATTTTCAGTTAAAGATTGATAGTGAGACATAAAACTGCCTTTCACATAGTGAGAGTTCAGTAAATATCTGTTGAATGAACAAACAAATGCACCAGAACATTCCAACTGGCTACTTAGTGACATTTCTCCCCAACATAGAAGTCTAACCAGAAAACCATATGAGTGTCAGAAGATTTCTTGCATACTGATGAATCAAAAGAGATGAGCAGTTGATCATAAGTTACTAGAGCTTCATACTGATAACCCCATATCAATAGAATATTTTTCAACAGGACTTAAACACTTAAATTTGGTGGTCAGAAAACCTCTCCTGGGCACATACAAGCCATAGACACTAACGATGGTCTCTGGTCCAGAAAAATACTAGGGTTTACTTAAGAACTCATATCTCTTCTTGTCTAGTCAAGTACTCTCAATAAAACCACTTTTAAAAATAATTTTATTTTAACTAGACCAAAAGAAGAACTCTATCTTTTCAAATGCATGCATCTGTTCACATGTAATTCCTGCTGCCTTACCAGCCAATACTTTGCCACTATTTTCTCACCCATCATGCATACCCACTTGACAATTATGAAAATATTACTTTAATATGTGACAATACAATCAATTGGGTAGATATTTCCAGAAATGTTTCCTAATTCCAGCAGTGTGGCCCCAAGAGCCCCCTGGTCATTTTGAATGGACTCAATTATTTCTCAAAGTTCCGTTAGCATCACAGTTTTTAGGATGTTATTTCTCCTGGTTTAGTTTCTATAGATTGTAATTTCAATTTTTGAAGGGAGTATTTTTTCAGATCATCTCCCCAGTTTCTAAAGTCCCTTGTAAACATAACCCCCTCTTCAAGTACTGTCAAACCGCTAACTGCTACCATTAATTAGGTTCTATCTGCCGTTAGGACCTTTGTACCTTCCTTTTGGTATTCTCCTTTCAATCAACATCCAATAGTCTGATGCTAACCCCTTGGTCAACCAGAGCACATTGTGATCCTAAATTACCCTTTCCTCTTTCCCCCTATGCATTGCCCATTCTCTCAGAGCCTGGATCCTGACAAGCCCCCGTCATCTATCTCAACTAAGGTTAATTCAGGATGCAATTCCATAAGCAGTCACGTGCAGCACCAGATTTCCGTAGTGCAACACAGGTAGAGAAGGAGGTTGCAAAATATACCTTTATCACTGCTGACAGCAGAAAGGGTCATACGGTGCACTCTGAAAAGCAAACCAAAATGTAAAAGACCCATGTCCCAGTGGACAAAATGCCTTGAATTGACCATCACGGGAAAGGGGCAAAAATTCAAAGTCAGATCAGCTCTTATCCTACTGGGCCCAATGCCAGAATTGACAGTAATGGGGCCCTTCTGAAAAGCACCAAAAGAACATCAAGAGTCAAAGAACACCATGAAGAGAATTTACCAACCATAATTACTACAATTTTCGCTTGCCCTAAATAGCCACCAATTTCCCCGTGCCCTAAATAGCCACCAATCTCCCACTCCTTACTGCTAATGAAGCAAAGGAGCACAAACGTATTTCTAATTTGGAGGAGCCAAGGGAGTCTGCATGGGCCATTAGCAGCAGAGAGCTTCATTACTAGGGGAAGAAGTCTCTCTCTGAACTTCTCATGGCTTTATGTGCAAGAAATCAGGAGGCAACCAGTGCATTTTAAATGTTAACCCTTATCTCTGCGTCAGCAACAGCTCCTCCTGTCTGCAATCGAAGAGACAGAGAGACTATAAGCCTTATATGTTATTGTCCTTTTCCATGGGATGCCTTAATTTTGGTTCTCTTCTTTTTCATAGCCAAACCTGTTTTTAATTCAGGGATATATGTCCCTTTAGAAATAACACTATCATTTGGTAAAATTTCCTGGCCAAAGTACCAATTTGCCATACTAGCTGCTTAAATAGTTATGTAATTTAGTGCCCATGGACTGCGCAGAACTGTTGAATGCATACTGCCCACAAAGGATTTGTTAGGCAATCGACAATATCAATGAGAACAAATATTAAACTCCCTGGTTTTTGTTTACCATTAGCTTACTTTTCCTGAGGGTCCATATCTCTGTGTATTAAGACAAACACTGCATCGAGCTGGAAATGCTCTCGATTCAGAACAATTGTGAAATAAAACCTTTATAATTATGCATTTCCTAAGCCAGGCACATCATAATAGCCAGCCTCAAATGGTGCTGCAAGCATCTTCTGGATATTTGTGCTTGCTGCTGTCACTCTCATCTTTTACTACACAAAGGCCACAGAATTGAAATTGCGAGCACAGCCAACCAGTTTCTGTGGCACAGCTTTGCCTGAGTATCCCTTAAAAATACACTGAGCTCATAATAGTCCTTGTGACAGGACCACTGTCCTATCTGCTAACCTGCCACCATTCACAATATTTTATGCATTATCAATAAGTTTTTCTATAGCCTTATTGATTCAGAAACAAATATTTCTCCTTTAGAGTAAAGTAAAAAACCTAAAAATAGGAAAGAAACTAAAACACTCAGTCTTTTCCCAAACTTTAAAACTTCTTAAATTCACATACAGGACAGAACTGGTAAACAGAGAGACGAGACTTGTGTTTCTGGTGGGCTTGCCCCACCAACACTCCTCCCTGACTTTTCAGATGTGTATTTCTGTGTATCTTTTTTAGAGTTGGCTCAAGCAATAATTTATCAACCAATAAATCAACCTGGCACCTTGTCTAAAGTAGCATCTACGCTTTTTTGCAGCATACTTATCTGCCATCATAGTAGGACAATACTTCTTGCTCATTCTGTCTTTATCTCCTAAGAAGAGCAATAGATAGCCATTACCCTGCTTTAGATGATTCTTCACACACCCTGACTTATCTTGTTTTGATCCACTGTGTACAGCTAGAACGGCTGCCTCTGACGGTGAGAATACCATCACTGGAGTATGCAACCAGAAGGTAAACAACTACTTGTCGGGGATGTTGAAAAACAATCTTATGCCTCAGGTAGGGAGTTAGACCGAGAAGCTGGTCCTCCCTTTCATATAAATGCACCTGGTGCTGGGGTAAGGATGACTGACACTGGCTCACAGGAGTCCATCACTAACCCCTGTTCCCAATTCCATGTTCAGTGACATCACCTTGGTAGCTTGAATCAGGTTATGTGAGAGTATTTTCAGCATAGAATCAGGCAAATGCTACTACCCAGAGCTTTTATTCTGGGAAGCTAGTTGTTAAACCTTTCCTAGTATACCAGTGTACCCTTTTATTATTCATGAAATGTAATAATCATGTAATATTGTTGGTGATATTCCTTAGTTTGGGGTCCATTATGATTTTCCGCTCTTTTTCTGTTTTAATTCTGTAAACTCTGCAGCCAAGAGAGGCTAATACATCTTGGATAGGGTTTTTTTTAAGGACTGAAAAGATACCATTAGTGATGCTATGCCTATTTATCCCTAGGAAGGAGAGTTAGGCGATTATTAGAGGAAAAGCTAGGCCAAAATTTCCATTTGAACTCTTCTTTACTTTTGCATTCACAGAGGCAGGGGGTGCTTCATACTTTGAACACTGACACATTAAGAGCAGTTACGTAGGTAAAAACTGAATGCAAGCACTACAGGAGAGGATATTAAGCAAGATTTAAGAATCAAGGTGAATATTAACCTTTTATTTTCCAAGAGAAGTAGGAAGGAAGAAACAGAAGGTACCAGGGCACAATGAATCAAAGACTATGTACTGACTGACTCCAGATTCTAAAACTACCTGAGAGGTTTCTGGATCAACACAATGTCATGAGACAATTAGAAATTATTCCCTATGTTTCAGAAATTGAATTGTTATATTTGAACAAACTTAATTCCCTTGCCAGGAATTTGTTTTTCAGAAACATAAAAATCTATAATAATCTGTTCAAAATCCGTAACAATCTATTCATAGTAGGCTATGTGTTTTTTTGTAAATCACAAATGTAAAATAGAGACTTTTTAAATGTAGCATTTATTGAGCACCTACTACATGCCAAGTAAGCAATGACCTGGCAAGATAAATACCATTATGTCCATTTTACTGATGCAAGAACTAAAGCAAAAGGAGGTGAAATAATTTATCCAAATGAATTTACTTAGGAAGTAGGGGAGCTATGACTTATACTCACAAATGATTCCTAATTACTTCTCTATTTTTCAGTCTTTGAAAAATTATTTCAAATACATGTATATGCCTGACTGTATGTTATGTACATCCTATAGAAACTCAGATGGATTAGTTGGCCAACCCACATCTTGTAAGCTCCTCTAATTTCCCCCAATCTCAATACCGTCAATAATTGGAAAACAGAATCAGGGTTTGATTTGTTGATATCTGAATGAGTCTGTGACAATTGAAGAAGTTATAGAATGCTCTAGCCCAAAAAAATGAAGGAAAGGAAAGGAAAGGGAAGGGAAGGGAAGGGAAGGGAAGGGAAGGGAAGGGAAGGGAAGGGGATTGAAATGGAAGTGAAGCAGATGCTGGAAAACAAGTGAGGCAGCTATTACATTAATGTAAGTAAGGGATAATGGTAATCGGACAATGGTGTACATAGAGATAGAAAGTCATAGATAATCCAAAAGCTACGTGTAAGGTAACGTTTTCAGGGCTTGGTGATAGATTTGGATCCTTTGGGGAAGGACAGAGAAATGGAGGTATGGAGGGGTGATGCCTAAGTTTCTAGCTCGGTTTCAGACGGACACTGGTGACTTATGATGAAAGGGGTAAATTAAAGGAGGACAATACTTTAAGGAAAAGATCATGAAGTTAGTTTAGTACATGCCCAATCTGAGGCGCCTCTGACACAGCCAGATGATACCGAGTGAGTGGACAGTTGGCTACAAGTCCAGCACTCAAAGGAAAGGCCAGGCTAGACATAAATATTTAGGAATCACTGGCATGTAACTGGGAACCACAGGTAGCAGTGAGTTTGCCTAAGTAGAGAGTAGAGAGTGAAATGAGAGAGAGAGAGAGAGAGAGATTTCATGACTAAAGTCAAAAAACTCCAAAACTTAAAACTTAACACTACTCAGATGAAGAAGGGCCAGCCGGAGAGACGAGCATCAGGAGAAAGTGATGTCTCAGAAGCCCCAAAAGACAAGAGTGCTTGTCAGAAAGGAGGGCGTGGCTGACAACGTCAAGGCTCCTCAAAACTCAAGGAAGCTGAGGAGCAAAAGGTCTACACGGGATTTAGCAACATGAAGTGGTCTCTGTGCAAGCTGGCTGTCTCCAGGAAGACGAGGCAGAGGTCTGCGGGTGTCCCTGCTAGCTGTGGCCCAGGACAAAAATGCGGGAGACGTCTGGGGCTCAGAGCATGGCATCCCCTCAGGAGCCCCAGTCTCTGACGCACAAGTCCTCCGGACAGGGGCCTGTTGACACGAGCCTGTGCAGACACGGGAGCACGCGCTGTTCCCCTTCCTGCACCCTCTCCGTAAGTTAAGAAAAAACAGTAATAGTCCCAAATCATGATAAAACCATTATTTAACATCACTTTGTGGGTAGTTGGGAAACAGGGTTGAATGCAGACACAGACGCAGTGATATTCAGCTATGAAACTAAACAAACTCTCAACAAGTTTATTCACGTCAATTTAACTTAACGAAAAGTACCAAAAACCACACGCAATGTAAAAAAGAAAGAACAACAACATTCCACTGATTGAAAAAACATGGTCTAACTTTCAATTTAGAGTAGTTTTATTTTTGGATAGGGAAAGAATCCTCCCGTCTAGTTTTTCTTAATTTCTGGTTCAGATTGCTCTAACAAATACTGTGGCTACATCTTTCTAGCTTATTCATTTATAAAGGAATCTAATCCTTTTTGTGTTTTTATGAAATTCTTACCGGATGAATCCCTCATTTGAACCATCCTGCAAATCTGGATTTTTCTGTCTCACCCACGTCCACCACCTCAAACTATGATTGCCTCATGCCTCGGGCTCTGCCCCTCTCCACTCTCAGTTCGTTTTGCATAAGCACCAGCCTGCCAGAATTCTAGTCCTAAAATCCTGCCCTTTCAAACACTTAAAATGGCTCCCCATCCCCATCACATGAAAGGTGAAGTTCTCTGTTCAGAACACAGGACACCGCACAGTCTGTCTCCATTGGACTCATTTGAATGTCCTCACTGCTCCCCAGAGCAGACCTTCTGCTTCCCTCGGACAGATCAAACCAGTTCCTATTTGCCCTTCCCTCCATGCTTTGGTACCTCTCCCCCCCCTTTGTCTGAAATGTCCTCTGCTGGTCCCTTTGCCTAACCAAATCTCACCCATCTTTCCAGGTCCAGTAGGGAAAATCTGAATGTCGAAATTGCTTACCTTCTCTAAGAAAATTGCCAGTAAGAAATGAATTTTATTGAGATTTTGCTATGCATGCTCTTTACATGAATTATCTCATTTAATACTCAGAATAGACCTTTGAGGTAAACAACATTTTACAGATGATATGATTAAGCTAATTTATGTAAAGCACCTAAAACAGTGCCTGCCATCGTAAGGATTCAATAAACGTTGGCTGTCATTCTGCTTACGAGAGAGATTTAGTCAAGCTACTCGATGGCAAGTGAAAATGCTGGAATTTAAACTTTGGCTTTGGAGCTCATCCTCTACCTTGCCAAGGGTAGGATCGCTCTGTTTGCACAGCTGCCACTTTGCCAAACTTCAACTACTACAGTCGACACTGATTTCTGCTATCTGCACATTTTAGCAATTGGGTGTCTGTTCTATTCTGCTTTGCACCTGATGGCTGGCTCACCTGCACTTTTAGCTTTCCTTCAGTATGTGTCTTACCTCTACGTCTATGCTACCACTTACCCAAGAGTAAAGACTAATGGTGTGTTGATAAATGTTTAACAATTACCTCTCAAGGAGAGGAAGGTGCTGATTCTCACTGCTGATTTCAGGGGTATAAATATTCCCCCCTCAGTCAATTTCAGGGTATCAAAGAGAAGTCAATCAACTCAAAATTCCTGAAATGCTAACAGTCAGCGCCAGTGAGTTGGTGCAGCTGGCTACAGCACACCACTGGTACTAAGGACTGTGTCTTAGACCGTATTCTCTTGTGTCTTTCTTAGTTCCAAGCACAGCATTGAGCAAATAGGATGTATGACCACATAGCTGGAGCTTCTGGTTCAAGGCTGTAAATTGCGTACAAACATTTACTTAGCCTACTTCCCAAAATCCCATTGAAATGATGGTCTACAACAACTAATACTTCTGTAATAGTGCTTCGACAAGAAAGGGTGCCAACAGCTGATTAGAGAATTTGAAAAATTTATGAAAGACAAGAAAGCAGATGGAATCCCATTGATAGATAAACCAGAGGAAACCACAGTTGAAATAAGCCCAGGTGAGGGACGCTGTGAAGACGGGAGACCCTCAGTTCAGCAGGTATAGGGGACTCAAGGGGGCAGTGGGGCAAATAATCCAGGTCACTACTAAAACGCTGGGGAATAGCTGAGCCAGTCTGTCCCCTCCCTCGTCTACATATTTTGAGCATTGTGTCCCCAGCTAAAGGTCTCAAAATTGCCTTCTAAACCAAGTGCAATATTTCTCTGGGGCAGGATCTTTCAGGCTGGAGAAATAAAGCAGAGTCTGTGCTAACTTTGAACTTCTAAATAGACGTAGAGGGAAAAAAAATGGTTACAGTTTTAGCAGCCAAGCTAAAGTCTCCTCTGCTCATCACTGTATCCTCAGACCCTAGCACGGGGCCTGGCACAAAATAGGTAGTCCGTATCTGGTCAGTGAATGAATGAATGAAGTGTATAGCTTATGGGCAAATAAATGAGTCCTTAAGCAACGTGACAGACTAAGCAAATGCACAGAAATTCCGGATTATATAAAACCAGCAAAAATTTGTGTTAGCAGCCAAGTTGGAGAGGAGAGGGAAGGAACTCTCCAAGTGCCATAAATGAAGAGAAACATCAAAGGCAGGTACGAAGCACAAGCTGCGCTGCCCAGCTCCCTTGCACCTGGGGGTGACCATGTGACACAGCTCTGGCCAATAAGCCCTAAGCAGAAGTTGGCTAGGTGTTTCTGGGAAAGGCTGGTTTTCCTGACACAGGGACTATTCCTTCCTCCTTGTTGCATCCTTTTCCCTCTTTCTACCCAGACTGTGTCTGTGAGGCTAGACATGGAAGAGCCAACTTGCCACCATGAAGCAACCAGAAGTATAAAAGCCACACCTTGAGGATGGACGGGAAGGAAGACATGAGTTTGAGGAAGAGGACACAGGTGACAGTATTTCTCCCCTGCTTTGCCAGCTTCCAACCTTCTTTTTGGGTTAGGAAAATAAATCCCAAGTCACATCATGATAGCAAGGTTTGGGTGCATCCCTGTGTGATGTATTGTATATCTGGAAATTTGGTGGGAGAAAAATATGCCTGAGAAATGGAAAATCCAGACCTGGGACAGGTGGTGATGGGATCCAAATAATACCATCTGCTTGATTTAGGAATCTGAAGTTGAGAAATTAAATCAAATTAAACATCAAGCCAGGACATCTGAACCTTCTAGAGCCCCAGCAGTAAAAATGTGCAGTCACTCCATAGAAATGCTTCGCATCCTCTAGGGAGGAAAAACATAAAGATAAGTTCACAGTAAAAAATTACAACGTTTGTGAAGAAATAAATTACCATGAGGTGGAGTCAACAGATACAGCAAACGGAAGATCAGCCCTCAGAGAGCTGCATAGAAAAGAACACTCTGAAAGAGACCATGAAATACCTATAACACAACTAAAGACATAAACAAAGGCATATAAACATAATGAAACGAAAAGACGATATAAAAACAGAACAAACCACTTTGAAAAGGAATAATATTGAGTCTCCATAGATGAAAAACATAGTCATTGAAGTTAAAAACTCAATGAACAGGGTAACAAGTAGATAAGACAAAAGTGAAGAAAGAATCCATAAACCAGCATAAACCAGGAGACAGAGTTGAGGAAATCTCTCAGAACGCAGGACAGGGATAGAAACTAAGAAAGTGCGGTTAAGAGCCTTGGAAAACAGATTAAGAAGGTTCAATATACATCAAGTGGATATTCCAAGAAGAACAAAGAACAGAGAAGGGGTGGGGGGCAAGAAACGGGGAAGGAGACAATATTTAAGAAAATAACAGTCAAGAATTTTCCAGAACTAAAGAAAAACATAAATGAGTCTTCAGATTTCTGGAGCACGCAAAGGCCCTAGTGGTATAAAAATCAAAAATTAAAATTTCTCAATTTGCTACATTATGGTGAAACTTCAGAAAGTCAACAAAAAGAAGTATCTTAAAAGCAACCAAAGGACAAAAGCAAATCTCCTAAAAGCAAAAAACATCCAATTAGAGCACCATCAAATTTTTCATCAATCACAATAGATGTCTGTGAGAAATGAATGGCAACTTCTCACGATGCTAAGCAAAGATAGTTCTCATATTAGATCATGTTCATCTACACCCAGCTATTATGTTAAATAAATTTTCACTCGAGACTGAGTGTGAAACAAATACATTTCAAACCAACAATCTCAAGAGTTTACCACTTAACAACCCTTACTAAAAGACCTACTAAAGTGTTTACTTCAGAAGGAAGAAGTGGCGGGCAAAACTTTAGAGCGAATAGAGACATTTGTAAATATATGGTCAAAATTAAATAACAATTTACTGTGAATAATAAATACTGATAACTAACCTGAGAGGACTTTAAAAATAAGGTAATACTGAGACACCAGGCAACAATGACATGGAAGATTGCAAAGGAAAATCTAAGCTGAAGCTTCCTCAGGACCTATTAACTTCACATTCTTTAAGAATTTTTAAAAATGAATATTAAAGGAATAAAATTATAATGTGTCTGGAGCCACGAGGCCCGGCCACGGCCCTAAATTCCTATGCCTGAGTCTTACCCTCCCCCTCATAGCTACAGTTAAGTTTCTGCTTCCCAGAGATAAGTTTCGCTTTACAGTCAGTGACGAGGCCTTGCATTTGCTATCCCTCTGATTGGTTGCCTTTGGATACCTCATATGCATATCCCACTGCGGACCTAATTGAAAACTGCAAACTGTGATTTTTTTTCCCCCCCCCAAATGCTTCCTGATTGGCCAGTCCCTTTTACACCTAATTTGCATTGTGACTGGGTGTTCCCCTCTTACTTGTCTATAAAAGCTGTAACCTTACTTCGCTCAACAAATGAGACTTGATCAGAACGCTGTCTTGTGTCCATCTCTCGCGTCTCTTGTTCCTACCCAACTCCCACCCTCTCCTCCAGGTCCTGCGAATAACGTTCCCGTGGGTCGGGACAATAATCTATGAGTCCCAAACCAAAAGAAAAGAGGGAAATTAAAAGAAAAGGAACAAGACATTGACAAGCCAATGAAAGGCAGGAATGAGGCGGCTGGAAAAATACCCAGACATACAAAATCTAAATCAATTCTAACTAAGTCTAAATAGAAAGCCTAAAGATATAATGTTGAGCAATGCCTGCACACATTACATGAATATATGTATATTTCAAAATATGAATTAATGTAAAATATTGTTAATGGACAAATACATGAAGAAAAATATAAAAACATGGATGGGAATGATAGTCGCCAATTTCAGCAAAGTGGCTACAGGGGAAGGAAGGAGATTGGAATTGAAAACAGGTACAAAGGTGCTTCAAGTACCTTCACAATTTTTTCTATAATGAGGAACAAAGAAAGAAG